>QGOA01016304.1:0-14247 GCA_003313075.1 Termitomyces sp. MG16
GAATTAAAGAAGAAGAAGCAGGTCATGTGACTTATTTTCAAGCTGGAACCCCAGGATAAAAGGTCTGGAGACATACTTTACTGAGGTAGTGAAAGAATCTAATCAGGTTCTGGCTCAGAATTCAGGGAGAAAGTCTGAGCAGCCTTTCACATAAAAAGGCAAGAATCTAATACTAGAACATTATTTACTTGACCAAAACTCACAATTTAAATAGATTTGAGTAGCTACAAGCTATGGTAAAAATAACTAGCCTATTGATATAGCATATAATAATGTAATAAACACAGTAAGTATTGACAATAGATCCAATTTTAATTGTAGCGCAGATGTTTGTGCAGTTTTCTAGTCATAAAATGGGAACAACTGCATCAACTAACATGATCAAGGTAGTTTTGAGTAGCTAAGGACTATATCAAGAGGTCACAACAAACAAATGAGGGGTATCTCTATGTAGACAATCAGCAAAGTAGCATGGAGTATAATAAAGTACTAAAAATAGTCCCCATTTTGATTGTGGCACAGAAGGGCAGCCAGAGGTCATGTGACTCTGAATTTTGTTGTGACCTTTAGACCTGATGGCAAAAAGCATATTACTCTTTTACACCTTGTAGATCTGACCATTTTCTAGCTCACAATCTAGGAGTGAAGTTGATGAAATCTTAATGCAAAGTTTTGGTTCTCATATACTAGCGTACAGCCTAACCTGGTAACCTAAGCTAACCCTAGAGTTAGGGTGCCTATCTTACCGGATCGTTTGGCCTTAGCTGGTGGGAACACAATTGTCTATCCTCTGACGAAAGGGATTCCCCAGGGATTCCCCTGCCATGAAGTCGTGTCACCGTTATTTCGGTGTGGGAAAAGAAGAGAAGTTGCAGGGCAGAGGGTTCAGTTTTCCATCAGAAATTCTTCTGAGGGAATTTTGCCGTTGGTCCACATGGACCAATAGCAATAACTGAGCACTCAGGCTTACTCAGATGACGGTCAGGTGCCCTCCCAAATACAGTAGTATTCCGGAAGGTTCTGGAACATTGCAAACAGTTGCAAACGGGCCTGATGAGGCATATAAGCCGAAACAGGGAGGTGGGATTTCCCCCACTGTTGCCCTGCAACGTACTTCGCCAACTCGGTGTATAGCAACTCCACTACCTCGCTTCGCTCGGTAGTGTCGCGCTCCCTAACTAACCCTAACTAACGCTGTTCAGCAGCTAACTCAATTCGTCGACGGATACACCACCATCCACTGGAACGCTGCCATAAGACTAGTTCGCTACCTCAAGGGTACACGGGATCTGAAGCTCACTCTTGGTGGAAACGCCGGCACGCTCAACCTAGTCGGATTTACAGATTCCGACTGGGCCAATTGCCTCGACACCAGGCGAAGCATCAGTGGTTACGCGTGGAGCCTTGGCTCCGGGGTTGTATCGTGGGCAGCACGAAAGCAAAAATCGGTAGCAGCATCATCCTGCGAGGCCGAGTACATGGCCGCCTTCGAGAGTGCGCAAGAATGCATGTGGCTACGAGCAATGTTACGCGGGATCGGACATGGTGATGCAGTCTCCACCTCGACACCGATGCTGTGTGACAACAACGCGGCCATTAATCTGTCAGAAGACCCTACTCTTCATGCCCGCGTCAAACACGTCGACATCAAGTATCATTTTCTCCGTGAACGAGTACAATCCACCGATATTCGCATACGATACATCAATACCAGACACAACGTCGCCGACCTTTTTACCAAAGCTCTCTCCGCACCTCTATTCCTTCGTCTCCGATCCCTGCTGGGCCTGCAGAAGTCGCCCTGACTCCACGCGAGGAGGAGCAAAGTTTCCGGTGAGGAGGAGTGTTGGACCTACTAAAGGTCACCGTCACTTTGCGCCCCTTTGGCCACCGTCCCTTTGTCACTTTGCGCCCCTTTGTCCTCTTTCTCTCTTTCTCTCCTTTCCTTTCTTTCACTCTTATATCACACTGCTTTGACCACGACACTATATAAATACGATGCCTATGGACACTATACCCTCAGTCACTTATACGAAGACTGAGGGTAAGCCTACAGATACATATACCTACCGCAATTAGCTGACAAACGTACCTAGATTGTTAACCTTACACTTAGGTACGATATTGAATAGAGTCACTTATACGAAGACTGAGGATTGTTAACCTTACACTTAGGTCATTAGTTCTAACACGGGGGTCTACGTGTTATAGCCCTTACTCGTAGGTCGATGGATATCCAGTATGGTGTGGCTGGTGATGATGCGAGTAAGCAGCAGCAGCAGCACCCTGCTGGGCCTGCAGAGCGTGGTATGCCTGTGCCTGCTGATGTGCGAGATGGCCATGGCCATGGCCGTGAGCGCCGACGTGACCGGGGCTCCTTGGGGAGAACGAAGAGGAGCGAGACGAGTAGTACGAGGTTGCAGAGGTCAGGGCGGGCGAGGGCGTGTACTGGTGGTCGTGGAGGGACGGCATGGCGCCGACGAGGGCGTACGGGGTGTGTGGATGTGGGTGCGAGTGCGGGTGGGGATGAGGGTGGGGGTGTTGGGGCTAGGGATAGGCAAAGTGGTTCTGGGGCTGCGAGGCAGAGTAGCCGGCTGGTACAGGCGGACAGTTGGAAGTCGTGGACAAGACGGAAAAGGTGGTAGAGTGTGGACAAGGGGGCGGGAGGTACGAGTCACCGTTGACGATGCCGTGGGGTGTGAGGTGCCGTGATGGGGGACTGATCCTGCCATGGGCGTCGTTGATCGTGCTGTGATCGTCGGTGATCCCGCCATTAGCGTCGGCGATTATGGCATGAACGCCGTTGCCGCCACGAACGTCGTTGCCTTGGTTCAATCTGGCATCATCACTACCATGACCTTGGTTAATTCTCGTTGATATTCCCAAGACCCCTTGCATGGCCTTCGTCACTCCTTCCATTGGAACTCAAGAGAGTAGTGCGCCTCTGTGGGCCGCTAATGGACATGGCACCGAGTGCGAGTGGGGTGTGGTTGCTCAAACGCTCGCCGTCGTCGACAAACTCGGTGGCTTCGTTGATGACGCTGAGACGACGAGACTGGGGCGTGAACTCGGAGCCATAGTTGTACTCAAGCTGTGCAGGGTGGTTTGGGGGCTGCTGGAGAGTGCTGTAGGCGCCGAGCTCGTCGTACGAGTGTACGGGGCCGTCTGGACCAGAAAAAGCACGCTTGCGGGGGTTGGAGGGCGGAGAGTTCGACTACGAGTTGCAGGACTCGAGGCGGTTCGTAGTGAGGGTAAGGATAAAAGCCAATAGGGGGACCCGACGAGCCCAGTCTTCCGCGACTAATCTCACATACACAGCCACAAATCCCGTGATGAGAACCTTGCCCAGCATCGTCTCCAGAATCCCTGACTCACCCATCCATGAGCCGTGGGAAGCGAACCAGCAGCACATGCCGCTGAAGACCATCACGATGCCCGTGTACAAAGGGTGGCGGACGTAGCAATACGGAGCGTGTGTGATGAGCTGATGGTTTGCGCGGAGGGTCATTTCAAAGGTGAAGAATTTCTGCAGTGTGTGTAAACACTTGAGGTGCAACCAGCTGCCGGGTTACGATGAGAAGCGAGCCTGTGATGGAGAGGGATATGAGTCACAGGGAGCTGACCTCGTTCTCGCGCATCAGGATTTCGAGGGCGCAGTTCGTGACTTCCTGGGACAGGAGGTTTACTTCTGTCAAGAGGGTTGCGGCAGTTTCTACCGCTGCAGCTAGCTAGAACATGTTCTAATTGGCATGTTGCGACAGACGTAGTGGCAAAGATGAAAGAAATAAAAATTGGTGAATACAACTCTGCGTGGAAGCTGTCAACAGAGGACGCGAGACCGCGGACGGCCCGAGACCCGCATGTGGGGAGCACGATGACATCATTCATGACATACGCCAGAGAAAACTTCCATCCGCAATAATCCCCGCTCGAGGTGAGTTCCTCACAGAAATCTTGGAATTACGACCAAGAACGTAAGTAGAATTGAGCGACGTGCTTACATTATTTGATTACCCTGGTTAGAAGGTTCCGAAGGTGCATGTCGTTGCCTAAGTTTTTGCGCTTCACTTCAAAAAAGAGACTTTCTGTCAGGATTCGACTTGAATAAATCAAATCAGAAAACCAACAATATCGAAGTTAAGTTATCTATCGAATACGGGTCTGCTTATATACTAAAGCGGTCAAAATAGTCCGTATTTGCTATGAATAGGAAATGAATGATAGACTTTTTGACAACACGAGCGTCCGTAAAAGATAAAATAGAAATAGGGATGAGTAAAATCGAAATAGGGACTCTGCAATAGGGATGTAATAGGGATATAGGGATAGTGAGCACGTGCTAGTCTATACGTCCGAACTTCACCCCTGACTACATATATAAAACTTTCTTACAAGATTCCTGGAACAAGCCAATAGTGTACCTGAAGAGCCCAATCTTCCCACTCTTTCCCGAATGACGCCTGCATCAGCTCGTCTTCCTTTGGCATACGCTGTAGCAATCCAATGACTAATCTAAAGTATATGGCCATGAATGCCGTAATGATAACCTTGCCCGGCATCGTTCCTAGAATGCCTGATTCACGTATCCATGAGCCGCGGGAGGAAAACCAGCAGCATGTGCCGATGAAGACCATGACCATTCCAGTGTACGAAGGATGACGAACATAGCCATACGGACCGTGTGTGATGAGTTGGTGGTCTGGGCGGACGGTCATCTCAAATGTGAAATATTCTCGGAGTGTGTGGTAGCACTTGAGGCGCAACCCAGCGCCGGCGACAACGAGAAGCGAGCCAGTAATGGAGAGTGGAGTAAGGTGTAGGGTGGTGACCTGGTTTCCGCACATCAGGATTCGGAGGGCATAGTTGGTGACCTCATGCGACAGGAGATTTACTTCTGCCAAGAGTGCCAAGAGAATTGCGGCCGTTTCTGCCACTGCAGCTAGCCAGAACATGTTCTAATTGGCATTGTCAGAGGCATGTCTGTTAAAATACAGAGTTCTACTTACCCTAAAGTGGGCCGAGTATTTGGCCATGAGGAACATGAAGGTCCTGCTCTGATCAGGTTGGCGTTCATCATCCGAAACATCTGGGTTGGGGTTTGTGAACGAAGTTGCTAGAGCATACGTAGTGGCAAAGATAAAAGGGATTTTGATTACTGGAGACATTGGCTTGTCCCGTCTGAAGAGATTGTATTTATATATTCGACATTGGTGTCACATTAAGGCATATACACACACTATCAGTTATCAATGTACGTACGTACCTTGTACAAGAAAAATGATTGAGGCACAAAGCATCAGATTCTGATAGACATATGGCTCATCAGATAGCGTCCCTTGTACAGGAAAAATGGTGGAAGCACAGAGCATCAGATTCTGACAATCACATAGGGCTCTCTATATAGCGTGCACCCACGGTGAATACGAACAGCGGATGAGCATTAATACAGCCTGTTTTGGTGGTAGAAGACCGAACGTACGAATAGAGTTGGAACACGGAGCCGAGACGTGTCCTTACAAGGTCGTGCGTTGATGGGGATTGAGTGCTCAGATCTCCGTACACAGCGACAGGTTCTGGCGAGTTGGAGTCCATGGAGGATCTGCCTAACTCGATACCATCAAATGAATGCACAATAGACCACTTCGCTGTCTACCTATTGAACCAGAACTTGACCAAACCTCTGAGGTTTGTTTCTTTTCCACGTGAGCCCTGCTTTTTGAGGCCAGGCCTTGATGACATCGAGTTAGACAGATCGTCCCTCCCCGGGCAGGACATCCAGGACAGCTGTCGAGTGTCGAAGGAACAGAATATGAGATATATTAAACAATTTATAGTATACGAGGGAGGATTATACAAAGGACAGAAGGAGAGTTATTTGCAATGATTAATATTCTAATTGATTGCACGGTGAGAAAAGTAAATGTCCCAACCGTGCACTACTGCTTCCAGTGGTCACAATGTAAGACATGTCTAAATATGGCGTGGTGTCTGCAATATGGCGTGGCGTCTCCAAGGCCAGATCGGGTTAGCCGGCTTCGAACGCTCAACTGTCCACTCTGCCATAACGATGTAAGACTTGTTCGATTGTGTAGCCCTTCGCTCAGGCTGGCATCGGCATTCGGTCGCTAGACATTATCTAGATCTCACGCTGGAGTGTTATTCAGCTAGGTCACAATAACCTCAGCTATCAATAAGGTGAGCTTCAGCGTACGCATAAGTAGATATGAGCATTAATACAGTATGTGTGGTGAGAAGACCAAGCACAAGGAGGTACTAGATTTAAACTCATACACAGTGGGCTGGTAGGTAAGTAGGCTCGAAAAAAATTGGTGGTAGCATCCCTGAAAGTCAGGCCATCGTTGGTATTGATCTGTCAGAATCCGGATAAACTTGAAGCAGTCGAAGAGAAGTACGTTTGACAAGGAATGGAAAGGTTTCGGAGATCTAATTCGAATAGATCCAGGTCATCTCCACTTCTTCCTAATTTTTTGTATGTACTCAAAATGATCAACTTGACTCTTGTTTTGATGGAATTGGAATTTAGTTTCGAGTTACAAGCAAGAAGTCGTAAGACAAAAGGATGCAGTACAGTAACCTTCCAGGGCCAGTCTACCTGTCGTGCAGCTGCTCGTCCTCATCATCTTCCTTCTCGTCGAGGTGCTTCTCCCGCCACAGATATCCATCCTCGCTGTTCTGTACAGATTCGCAATGAGGCGCCTGCTCCCGCACAAGCACACTGCCACGCTCATGGTCCACCCATATTCTTCGACAGGCCTGCTCTTCGTCAGCGTCGGCAAGTACGAAGAAAAGATATCATACGCCAACAAGTGAGTACCCCGTCCTGCCCCTCATATCGTGCTGCAACTGCGCCACAGATACGTCACACATGTCAACAGTGTCCTCGGCTCATTCAACATGTACTTTAATGTCTGCAAACCCCCGCTGCGCTCCAAATTCCACTTTGAACCTCTCGCGTTCTTCTTCCCATGCGACCCCTCGCCCGTTCCCGTGCCGGTGGCATCCCCATCCCCGCCATCCCACCTGCGACAAACCCCGCGGCGAGCTCATATTCTCCTTGTGCGTTAAATCGCGTGTTCTGAGAGGGATGCGCAGGGGCTGCACAGGGTTCTGGACGTTCCTTCCTGCTCGCTGGCAGGGTACCCTGATGGAGGGCAGGGCCATTTGGCTGGGCATCGGGGTCGCAAGCACGGGCAGGAGCATGAGCGAGGTTGTGCCTGTGCCTGTGCCTGCGTCTGTGGTGGGATCCCCGGCGAGGAGGGTAGCTACAGGGACAAGAGGGATTGTGATGAAGCAGAAGCGCAGGGAGACGAGCTTGTAAAATTCTTATAGTGCCTTTGTTGGGTCTGTGATGCCCACGAGCCCGAGACGGGGTTTGATGTCGCCTGCGATGGAGGAGTTGGTTGTGGTGCTGGCGGTGTCAAAGGCGCCTGTTTCGTTGGTGGCTCGTAGGCCCTGACTATGTAAGTGTTCTGGAGGAACGGGATAATGTCGGCAGGCGCGCCACAGAACTGAAGGATTAATTACGCCGGTACAAAAGCTAGCGAGGGTGCGATCATCAAGGGTTATCGTCAAGTTACGAGCTCTACTTCAAAATCAGCAAAAGTCTGTAAAATCACAAAGACGACGTACAGTACCCAATCGTTTGCAGGACCTATACCAATTGCTCGTCAAAATTAGCGGCACCCCACTATCAAGCACAGCGCTCGGGAACGCTGCACCGGTACTGCTGCTCCCAATCTGGACAAACGCGGTGATCGCACGCACGGCAAAACGATGTGCCTTGCTAGTAATAACCTTAGTCAAATGACAAATTCTCACGGGTAGTCGTCATGGCTGACAGTGACAATGACAAGCCCACCATTGGAGTCGCAGCGACCTGCGCGCATGCAACATTCGCGTTGTCATACAGGAGTCCGAATAGTTCTTTGGCCGAAATCTTCCAAACCTCTCAGATGTTGATGCCGATTTGTTTATGGATGTCAATGACCGCGCCAACCTCGAGCCTGTGCGTAATCCCACAGTACAGAACTTTCTTAAATATTTAATCATGGTTGACGGTACGTTTGTTCCCTTGTCAGTGTTATCTAGTCCCTATCTAATTCTTTATATAGACTTAGGCGAGTCCATTTACGATCATATTGCAGGGGCTCTCCTCGTTGCTCTCGGCTTTACTTCTCCCGATCGTTCAACATTTTTGCATTACGTGATCCTACAGTACGGAACCTTTTTAAATATTTAATCATGGTTGACGGTACGTTTCTTCCCTTGTTAATGTTATCTAAGTCCTTTCTGTAGACTTACGTGAGTCCATCTACGGTCATATTGTAGGGGCTCTCCTCGATGCTCTCGGCTTTGCTTCTACTGATCGTTTAACATTTTTGCATTACATGATGCCGTTCTTCATCTGTGGCACCGAAACCACCGTGAAGACTGATGTCTGCCTCCTGGCGCTCCCTGACTCCATAGTCCTCCTCGTTGTTCACGGGGACAAAGGCATGTCCGATGCACCAGAGGTTTTTCCCGAACCCCAGCTTATTGCTCAGGCTATCGCTGCCGCTCAACTCAATAATACTTTGCGAAAATATAGACAGTTACCCGTTAAGGATATGGTTATCCCCGCGATCGCGTTGAGTCAAACGCGCCCGGCGTTTTACAAGATTCCCGTGAGCCTGGAGCTTGTTCAAGCGGTGGAGCAGGGAAAGTATCTGGAGCAAGAGACTATTGTGAAGGAGTGTGCTCTGCCGCCTGGGACGATGAAAAATCTTGCGTATAGGAAGAGTGTTATTCAACATTACCTATCTTTTCATGATATTGTGAAAGAATATGCTGAGAATATTCTCCGTTAGTTTGTCTCGATCGTTTTTTTGTTGCGTATTGCACAGTACATAAGGACTTGTACAGTATATAAGGACTTTGTGATTCATGTCCGTAGACTGATTGTGCCCTAAAAGACAACAAAAGGCCAGGAAAGAGGGGAGTGTTTGTTCCTATCTCGCCATCCATAGCACCTTCTCATAATATCATCCTGTCAGACCTAAGAGTTGAATAGTTCACGTTCTCTCAGTGTCGTTGGCTGTATCGCAGGCACGCTCTTTGACAGTATTTATTCAAGCTTCGTCAAGGAACCCGAAAAAAATAAATCGCCTCTTGCCCTGCAATTGTCGAACATCCATATTCGCAGCGTGTTTTAATCCATTAACAATTTACCCTGAAAACTTGTCACATGGATACGACGTACTTGCACTGTATTTCTATCACAAAGGTACAACCATCCAATACGGTAACAAATTTCAGGGGAAAAAATTGAGAAGCACGCTAACGAGTCCGTGAGACGAAGACCAGGATGAGTGTCGATAACGTGCGTACGTCCTAAAGGCAACGTGGTTATATGAAGAGCGACAAATAAACAAAGATATAAAGAGACATGGTAACAAAGTAGACAAAAAGATACAGTAAAGAAAAGGAAGATGAAGCACGCGATAGTATCACAAGAAAAAAAACTCGTAGTAAGGTATATGACAAAATGTCAGCACAACGACTTAGGCAAATACATGAAATCGGAAGCAGCGGCTATTGAAGCCCACGGCAGGATTTTTACTCATTGGCCACCTATCAAGATTGAAGTCAGTCATATCTGATACCCCGGTCCTAGCTTGATATGCACAAACCTTGAGTATCTTCGGCCTCCTGTCGTCCTCGTCATCATCGTTATAGCTCTGCCTGTCCTCCCTCTTGTGTCCCGCACCTTGCATGTCGTCCGCATAGCCCCCATACGCACTTTCATCTGCCTCCTCTACAGGGGCACTTGCGTAATGTGCTGCGTACGGTGACTGCTCCTTGGGTAACGGGGGTGACACCGGAGAACCGACCAGAGTCGAGCTAGCATGAGTCGTACTATACGTCACCTGTGACGGATTCCGCGCGAGGCCCGACTGCTGGACGTACTGCCCGGGGTGCAAGCTCTGCGAGTACTGCTGCTCCTGATCGTTAATCGTATGATCGGCACTCGTATGATGGCTCAACGACATTCCCCTCTGCATGCCAGCACCAACCCCGGCCCCAACCCCTGTCCCCAACGAGTCATGCCCCCCTTCATTCCCATACGCTCCGCTATGGAATGCCGCTGGGCCCGCAAACGCAGGGTATGGCGTGGCACCATCCTGAAAGCCACTCGCGAACGCCCCGGGATCCCTCGTGCTCCGTGCCCGAGCGACACCGACGCCCGCAGCGCCAGCCGCACCACCAGAAGCGTACGGATTATTATTATAAAGTTCTCCCGGTGAAGTACCGAGGTCGCGCATGCCATACATCTCTTGTGAACCGAGAGGTGGCTGTGAGTATGTTCCGTGCGAGGAGATGTCGGAGTACTGTGGGTTATACGCGGTGGGTTGATCTGCGGGGCGTCGGTATGGATCGTCGTCGTCATCGTCGTCGAGGAAATGGGGTGCTGGTGCAGCAGCGGCTTCTGCCGCGGCAGCTTCAATTTCACGGTCGAATTTCTTGGCGCGACGGCGACGGATGATGGTTACGACAAGGATGACCAACAAAGCGGCAATGACGAGGCCGACAACGGTAAATACACCTGCAACGGCGCCTTTGTTTTCAAAGAACCTAAAATGTACGTTGTGAGTGATACCCCAAGTGTAAGAAGCCAAGGTAGAACGAACGTACTCATTGGATGAAGATGGAGCAGCAGTCCTATTCGGGGTCTGCGATGTAGAAATGGTGGTAACATGAACAGAAGTCGCGGTGACGACGGCTGGACCTCCAATCGTGACCGGAGTGCTCGTCGATAGGGAAGTGGTCGTGGGAGTTATCAAAGTCGGCGAGGTTACGGAAGTTGTGCTGATGGTGGGTGTGTTCAACGTCGTGTCAGTAATGATTGAGCTTGAGGTAGTGGTGTCAGTCAAGTCTGTCGTCGTCGCAGTCGTCACAATCGTTGCCGTCGACGACAGGTCAGAGCTGGTGATCGCTGTTGGTATCGCTGGAGTCGTCGTCGTCGTAGTGCTCAAAGTGGGTATCGCCACTGCCGAGGTCGACGATGAGCTCGACAGTGAGGTTGAAGGACTAGAAGACAGGTGGGTTGAGCTCGGCCGCCGTTTAATGGAAATAAACGTACGATATCAGAGATGCTTTGAAAACAGAAAAGATCAAAACTTGCAAGTTGGACGGAGATGATACTACTCACATGTGGAAGTAGATGACTCCATTTGTTGGACAAGTGTGGCGCAAGACAGGTAAGGAGCGTGGAACCGCGCAAAGAGTGGCGGAGGCTGAGATGGAAGTTGGAGATTGTCGTGGTCAACAACCAGCGGCCTTCTGAAAATTCATCACAGATGCTTATGTCAGCCCCCTCAATCAGCCGCCGTGCCTTGCCGTTCCCTCCCCTTTTGAACTCACTCCCGCGGCGAGGATTCTCGCTTGTGCTACTCTATGCTTTCAAAGTCACCCACGCTGAGATCTTAGGCTCCTCGCAAAGCCAGCATATCGAGTATTTCTTCCCCGTGTGGTCTACCATCAGGCTTCTTTCTATCTGCACGCGAGTTTTATTGTAAAAACGTGGAGTTAATCTAATGCGAAGTCATTGTAGTATTGTCTTGCATCTCCTGCCTCGCGCCTGGATACGTACGAGGCACATAAAATCGACTCTTATCAGCTGCGTCGAGGCGTTTCAACATGCCTATTCGGGTCAAATAAGGAGTGGATGGAGAAGCTGGGCGTTCATTGTAACCTGTCTAGAACACGCATACAATGTTGCTGCCGAATCAGTTGAGGCATGTGATGTTTTCAGTCAAATTGAAGCAGGCGTCCAACCTTGCCGATTTCGGACTCGTGCCTTCTCTTTCGGACCTATCACAACACGCTTTCAACCGCTCCGCCCAGGTATTGAGGTCTCAAAGATAATCGTTGCAAAATGCCTTGATAAGAACAATACTATCTAGATTCTCGTTCATGGACACACAAACTGCCAACCGGTGATAACGCGCAAGACTACGACTCTGGTTGCCCCTTATGGTGAGGTAATATATATTCGAACAAGGAGCAAGTAATTGTTTGCTGAACAGACACCTTAAAGACGCAGATTCTAAAATTGCCTCAACAAATCACATCAGGTATTCATGCCAACCATGGACACTCACAGGATTGGCTCCATAGTTACAAGCGGAATTCTCTTCCTACAACGATGTACAGTCAACCCGGACATGCGACGACGAATTGAGGTGTATCAAGTCTCCAGACTAATTTGAGATCCTTTGTCGCTCAATTAACCTTGGTCCTAGCTTCGGCTCGGTGGATGAAGCTCTTTTCAAGCGCTACAAGGTACCTAACTCAAGCCAGCTCACCATGCCCAAGTTCCTGGATTGCAAAGAGAAATTATTACGCGACATGTATTAATGCACGTGCGCTAAATCATGAAACGATATTAGTGATCTGTATGTATATCAAACAATGTCAGCCGTCGAAACCTCTTGTCTGCCGTACTGATTGTCTGTTAAAACGATTGAGAAAAGAATAGGGATCACAGACGGAAACGCTACGCCTTGATTTCCTTCTGGGATGCATAATCCGTACACTGGTCTACACGTCACCTGTCAAACAAAATGCTTAAACAATGTCAACATGTTGCAAGGACAAGACAGGTATCAATGATAATTACCCTTTTGTGGGTCCGTGCACATTTCTATTTTTACGCTCAGTGGACCTTTTGTTCTTAAGACGACAAAAATCAAGAACAATTAGCATAAGGAATCAGGTTTAAAAGAGAGCATTCAGACACGTTTAACCTCACACTGAATTACTATCGAATCACCCCCAATATACCAACGATGGTCTCACGAATGATAATCGCTCTCCGAATCATGTTCCTTCCCGTCTTCCTCGTTGTGCACAGGAAAGAATACCGCACAACCACACAACTGCGGAGACTTGAGGAGAGTATGAGGACTATTCTATCGAAATACCAGAAGCACAGTGCAAAGGACAGTCTAGACTTCGATCGTACAAAAAGCTTTGGCAACAAGATTATCTCGTAAGTAGAACGAACCAACACGATGTATCTTGGATGACTGACTCGGCAAATGGTCTAGATTCTTAGATAGGATCTCAGAGAAACGAGAGCAAGTACTCCCACTTGTCAGGGACAAGGGCGATTTCTTCTGCTTATCAAACGGTCTCTGGCTGGACCTTTTCAACCTCAACATAGAGATAGATGAATTCTCTGAAAAGTTTGATGAATATATCTACACGGTCCTCGACTCATACCTCAAGGCGTGCATCAAGGAGCAACGAGAGATCATAGAAGGTAAGTTTCCCTCAATCCTGTCCTTTCTCTGTGTGGTTGAAAACCGTCTCGCATAGCTAGAAAGACAGCTGCGTCAAACTCTGACATGGACAACGAAGAGAACGCGGAGGTTAAAAAATCCTCCGTCTACGGTGTACTCAGGATATCTAGGCTTGTTCCCATCAGCTGAAATGTCAATTGATATGTTTATAACTTACGCTGTCAACCATGTCTAAAGAATTCAAGATTATTGAAGTTTGGAGTCCCACCAGTAAGATAGAGTGTGACTGAAAGATCTCGACAGAATCGTACAATAAACGAACTAAGACATGTCGATGGGATAATATGGCCAGAGGTCACGGTATCGAGTCACGGTATCATCATGTCGCTGACTCAGAGCTGCAACCAGTTTTTCGCTGCATTGCGATGTATATAATGACACGATAACGCAATTTCGAACCTTGCCTTTGACATTGTGGCCTTATCTCTGGACAACACTCCTCGGTCCTGCATCTCTCATGTTCCTGATTTTCACAATAATACCCGAAAATCCAAAGGCCGACACTACGCCAAGCTTCAAGACCAAGGCGCGTGAGAAAACCTTTCGAAGACGCTTTGCCTCCAAAACACTGCACATTTCAATTCGATGATCTCGGACACTTCTCGACTTCCCTCATTTCTTGTCTTTCTTCCCAGACTGATGTTTTGTTCCAAACGTTCTATAACAGCTTCCTCTATCGGTAAGTCGATCGCAACACAAATCTTATGTTTTCCAATTCTCGTCGTCTCAGTTAGACATTCGCACCACCAACATCCGAGTTCATTGGTCACAAGTCTCGGTATTTCAAGCACACATTCTCGCTCCCTGTATCGATCTTGAAGATGATTTGTACCCCATGATTATTTGTGGATTTTTGGTGGGCCGTTAACGCGTCATCTTCGAA
>QGOA01016325.1:0-11898 GCA_003313075.1 Termitomyces sp. MG16
GGCCAACGCCACATAGCGGACTACGCTACAGTGGCGTAAAGCAGAGAACCGATCAAGGACAAATAATGTAGTCCGTTGGCGTATTCCTGATAATCTTTACGTTCATTGTCAGAGTGAGATTGCAACAATGAAAGGTTGTGATTGGTAGGTAACGGAGTGGCGACGGGATGACAGGACGTCATGCCAAATCGATCGAGTATAGAGTCGACATAGAGGGATTGATTCAGATAGATTGTGTGATTGATTCAGTCCCTCTTGATTTGAAGACCCAGCAAATAATGTATCTCGCCTAAGTCGGTGATGTCAAATTCTTTACTCATATTACGTTTGAAAGAGAAGATTTGACGGATGTCTTTACCAGCCACGGCCATATCGTTGACATAGACCAGGACGATTAACACGATCCTTCCCTTTGAACGTAAGATATAGAGGCAATCGTCAGCATGAGAGGGTTTGAAGCCTAATGTTGGCGGTAATGACGCGTAACTTCGGCTATTCTCAAAATGATGTCATATACACATATGTTTTTATTATCTTATAAATTACGCTTATGTTATTCTTTTATGATTTGTTTATTATATCATTATATATACACGTTTCTATAAATACGCCGTCTCACCTTGGAGTCAAGCCATCTCTCGATACTTGACTCCAGGTGCGTCATTTATTTACTTACCATTAAAACATACTTATATCTCTCGATACTTGACTCCAGTTATTATATTGTCTACCATATACAAATACATCATCGTTGCGCTATTATGCTGCGTCACCTAAACACATCAATACATCATGTAGCTTCTCTTTCCACATGCGTCCAGCCTGCTTGAGACCATAAATCGCTTTGAGTAACCTCCAATACTTGGTTTTTCCTATTCCAGTTGATGCCCGCATGTAAATCTCTTCTTCCAAATTTCCCTCCAGATAAGCTCTGATGACATCAATTTGATGTACTTCGAGATCAAGCGTTGCAGCGAGGGTGAGAAAGATTCGTAGAGTTGTGAATTTGGCTACTGAAGAGAACGTGTCGTTGTAATCAATTCCCGGAATCTGAGAAAAACCTTGAGCGACGATGCGAGCTTTAAACTTAGCGTGATTCCCTTTTTCATCGAGCTTCTCTTTCAAAACAACCTTGCTTCCCACGGCCTTCTTACCAGGGGGTAAGTCTTCGACTTCCTCAAAAACTTTCTTTCGCAACAATTGATCGTACTCGTTTTCAATGGCTCTTCACCATCCTTCAGCTTGCGGGGACTTCAACGCTTCTTCAACGCCAGGACCCGAGACCGCTATAAAAGCCATAGTATTCGCAGGTTCGTCCTCATCTTCACTTTGTTGGTACCTAATAGGTAAACGTTTTGTTTGAGTCGAGGGTTCGCATTTAGGTAAATTTGACCATTTAGCCTTTTTTCGAGGAGCAGGTGGTACAGAGGGAGTCGAGGCACGGGATGCTGGCGGTGAAACTGGTACAGGAGATGGATATTGTAAGTCCTCAATAGGTAAGTCGTCGTCAGACATGTCGATCTGTGAATTATCTCCTATTAACTGTGCTTCCACCTCAGATTCGGAAGTGGGTTTTGGAATAGATACACTCAGGGGTTGGCTAGACTCGGGATAAATAGCAGTGTCAATGAAATCATTGATTTCGTCTGCGGTAGAAGAAGTAAGTCCCGGATCCAATCGCGCAAGCTCACTAGGTGTATCATCCTCATAGAACTCGACATCTCTGGACGCAATGAGTTTTCCATTCTCCAAGTCTTCAAGTTTGTATCCCTTGGTCTCGTCATTCCACCAATCCAGCATCCTCACTCGTACGGCGCGTGACTCCAATTTTCCGTGTCGAACTTCTTTAGGGACGTGAGCCCATCCCAAGGAACCAAAAATCCTCATATGGGATAGGTCAGGCTTCCGGCCATACCACTCTGTATAAGGAATCTTTCCTTGTAGAGCAGAAGTGGGCGTAACGGATCGAATGTGAATAGTGTATAAAAACGCTTCACCCCAGTAACATAAGTCCATTTTAGAGGCGTGCAGCATGCTCCTGACCATTTCCATTAAGATGGCAATCGTGCGTTCAGCAATTCCATTTTGCTGAGGACAATAAGGGTTCGTGGTTTGATGTAAGATTCCATTTTGCCTACAAAAGTCTCGCATAACAGAATTTACAAACTCGTTACCGTTGTCAGTCCGAATGATTTTGACCAGCTTCCCACCTTCACGTTCGTATCGCGCGACATTATCACGAACCGCCAAATATGTTTCTTCTTTATTTTCAAGGAGGGTCCCAGCAGGAAAGCGTTTGCTAGCTTCGACTACAGCTAAAGCATAACGTTTTCCATCCCAAGTGGGTACATTCATGGGTCCGGTGAGATCCATGACGAGCAGTTCGTTTTTGTCGTACTGAGTCTGACTTCGATCAGGAAGAGGTGGTCTAATGGCCTTGCCTTCAGCACATCCGCTGCAGAGACGATCAAATTCACGAGGTAACTTTAGATTAACTCCTGTTACAAGGTCTCGGTCTATCATCGCCTTAATAGTTCGTGGACTAATGTGGCCTAGCCGTCGATGCCATAATTGCATGGTGGGTCGACTCGCAATGTAGGCGACGTTATTATCTTCGATCCCTAAGGTCATTGTGGCGATACAATAGAGTGTGCCGTTCGTCCCAATTAGATTAGCGTGAAGGAATTCCTTTCCATTCCAAGCTAGGCTCATGCCGTAGGCTAAGCCATTAATAGTGGCTCCAGCTCGTTGCAATGAATCGAGACTGATCAAGTTAGCACCTAAGCCAGGAATGTGAAGAACGTTCTGCAGTTGAACATCCATGACACCGTCTGGCAAGCAAGTCCTGAATGAGATGGTACCTTCGCCAACTACGGTCAATGTGTTCATTCCACCGACTGAAATGTGCTGATTTTCGACAGGGTGATAGCTCGTGAATAATGATCGGTCGGCAATCATATGGCTGGATGCTGCACTATCGAGAAGTAAACCAGATGGCATACCTTTATCAGAGGCCATCAACAGTTTGCCCACTTCTCGCAAATCATTATCGTGTGTCGAAACTGACAAGTTGGCATTACCAACAGGTCGGGATTTGATCAGTTTTGGGCATTTCGGACGCCAGTGACCTTTTTCGCCACAGTTGTGACAAACGTCATCGGGTTTCGGCTCTCGTTTAGGCTTGGAACTTTTCTTTACGAATTTGTGGTCGTTTTTACTCCCACTCGAATTACGTTCCTTTTTTGATACGAAAGCCAAGGTTTTAGTTGTGGTGGAATCTTCAAGCGTAAGCCTATCATAAACAGACAATAACTCTGTTGAGACTATGTCAATAGTCAAAGAAGTGCTCCGAAGCAACAAGCTTTGCTTGACTACATCCCATGTTGGAGTCTTGGGCAGCGAAAGAAGGATAGCATTCAAGATAGTGAAGTCGTCAACTTTATGTCCAGCATCAATGAAGCGGCGACGTATAACCATATAGAACCCGAGATGATCGGTCAAGGGTGATTTTCCATCCCATTGCTTCGCATACATCTGCTGATAATAATAGTGGATATTCATCCCACTATGCTGGTCGACGTAGTTCTTTCGTAACTGGTCCCAAACGTTCTTTGAACTCGTGTAATCGGTGATGGCTTCACGTTGAGTATATTCCATCGCAGCACGGATCAAGCCAATAGCTGAATCATCTCTAGTGACCCAGCGTAGGTACTTTTCCTGTGCGTGCTCCCAGGTTGAAAACTCCTTTGTTTGCATGGCCTTCATCAAGTCGTCTCCCTCCTTATAAGGAGAGTCAGGCTTCTCATCACTCTTCGGACAGGATGGAGCCAACAATTCGGAGTATTCGGCAGGTGGTTTAGGCGGGCGAGTTTCGCGTCCAGAGACTACTCCCCATAATCCCTTTGCCAGTAGAGCAGACTTCATATTATCTGCCCACATGTGGTAGTTCGTACCGTTGAACTTCGGAAACTGTAAAGTCTCGGAAGTATTGTCGTTCGCGGCAGCAGGGCCCATAACCTGTCGCAGCATATCGCAATAACGTATATTTAGATTGTATAATACAATATAATCTGGGAGTCAATAATCGAAGACCATTTTTGTAAGTACAAGTAAAAATGAGAAGTATGTGATAGAGGCTCACCTGGGAGTCAATAATCGAAGACGATTTTGACCCCAGGTGGCGACGCGCTTTTAACTAGTATTGAAGGTAAGACATGTGGAGTAGGGTCGAGGGCTTTTTAAATAGTATGAGTAAGTCATATAGAAAATATTTGAAAAAGACATAGACAGAATGAAACATACGGATTTATGACAATAACATATGACGTTAATATAAATCGCCGTGTAACCGAAGTTGTCAGTCAATTTCCTCGACAATGGTAGGCAACCTCATATTTGGAATAAGACCTTTTAAGGTTGTGATCAAGGAAGGATCATGGACACATTGTGGGAGTCGTTCCTTGGTGACCTGGAGGTTTTCCTTGCTTTGCGACGTGAAAAGAACAAATCGAGTACAAAGACATCCTCGTGACACCAGGCACGAGAGAAGTAACTTGTTGTGATGGGCGTTGTAGAGAATTACCACGCTTGTCGAACGGCTATAATAAACTAACTCCTTTGTATGACATCCTCGAACATGGGCACTCCTTTCGATCCCGAAACGTTCATCGTATCTTATAAACATGATGCACCAGAGAAAAAAGGGGGTGAATTCTTACAGGTAGAGGTCTTCTGGCGAAAGCATTGTTTATTTCTTAAAGACCATGGCTACACCCTTCGGCCTCGTTATCGGCCCGACTGGAGGCCTTCTTGGTTAGACACTTCCAAAGACTGGATGAAGTGCGAGGATGGAGTTTTTTCCGGGGTAAGTCATTTGATTCCTCAGTTTCGCGTTTTCCTCACTTTTTCGTCGCAGGACAGGCTGATAGATGCAACGCGTACTGACGGGACGCTCGTCATGATCAAAGCTATTCATCGTACTCGCTCGCCCGATGAGATACCTGTCGGAAAACTTTTGTCATCTGAATGCATGGCTTCCCCAAGGAATCACTGTATACCTTACCTCGAAGTCATCGACCCACCGGAAGGCTCAGATGAGGCATTTTTGGTCTTGCCTCTTCTGGTTCCAACAGAACTAGCGCCATTTGAAACTATAGGTGAAGCTGTGGAATTTTTCCGCCAAATATTCGAGGTATGCCTCGCTCTTCACTGAAAATACTAGAGCTTATGATCATGCTAGGGTTTAGAATTCATGCATGAGCACAACATTGCACACGAGTAAGACTATCAACATTTTGGAAACTCAAGCTGCTGACTGCTTCCATATGAGCATAGAGATTGTAAATATGATAACATCATGGCGGACAGTCACCATCTTTTCGATGGCCCTCCTCACCCATTCGAGCGTTATATGAAGCGTGACTTCAGTGGTCCAACTCGTGTCGTCGCATCTCGAACTAGAAAGCCAGTCAAATATTACCTCATAGACTTTGATCTATCTAAAGAGTATCCTCCTGGAGGTCCGCCGCGTCTCGAAGAGCCACCGTGGGGAGGTGATAAGACCGTGCCCGAGCACTTACTACCAGATTCCCCGCCTTGTGACCCATTTCCAGTCGATGTATACTGCTTAGGCAACTGTGTTAGGGAGAATTTTCTTGACGTGCGTGTAACTTTGTCTTGTATTTTTCAAGGTTTTGACTGGGTAAAGGGTGATGAATATTGCAAAGGGAGGAAGGGTTTTGAATTCATGCGTGAGCTTGTCGACGATATGACAAATTCTGATCCTTTGAAACGGCCTCAAATGAGCGAAGCCGTTGCTCGTTTGACCGTTATTATTCACAGTCTTAGCGACTGGCAGCTGCGTTCGCCCATTGTTGAAGTTGGCCAACGTACTAAAGTTTCAAAATTCATCAGACATTGGACGAAACAACTTTTTCGCAAAGCGCGCGGAATTCCCGCAATACCCAGAGCTTGAACATATTTGAGTATACAAATCACAATTGAATGTATTATCATTATCTACTCATTTATTGATACCCACCCCTGTGTGCTTGCTGTAACTTGCAATCTAAGTTTCTAAGCTTCTATTAATATAACGATTCATTAGTCACAACTCCGCTAATTTTTGGTTGTGTTACCCCGTATACTTCGCCGTTGTCATTATTGAAGTACACGCAATATGACGGTAGAATCAACCTGTAGAATCAACCTTGGCCAGACTGTTAGACTTGTTTCTTGCTAAGTTGGTAAGGTCACCACAGACACTTATTAGACCGGCCACTCTGCTTTGACTACTGGTGGTTCAGGTATCTTTCAATCCGTGAGCTCCAGATTGACTAGTTAAAGTTTATTATCGCTATACTGTGCTGCGACAACCTGTGTATAAGCAACTGAGGGTGTCCGGTAGTAGAGTACAGATAACGTGTCTAAGGAGGATAAAGGCCATCCGTGTCGCATTCCGAAGCCCTTGTAGGATAATTTCATCTGTCGGTAGCAGCGTATAACATAGGCACAGTACAGCTCAGACTCGACAATGGAATTTCAAAGAGTGTCACAGGAACGACACGAGAAAAATGGCTTGAACTGAGCTGATATAACACAATCATATGGCTGTAACGTATTCAGATACTTCGCCCTGTTCTTGGTAAGCCCAGTTGTTGTAAATCCAACCAACCAACTAACCATAGGTTTACATTCTACATGTTGAAGAGGTATATCTCCAATATCTTCTTCCTTGATTGAATTCAATTTGTTGGCCAGCGCGTCTCTAAATGGGTTAGTTAAATCGTCATCAACTCGAGGAGCGGCAACAGTTTCAAGGCTATGAGTTGCTGAGGATTGACAGAAAGGTAAGGATATTGACTGACCAGAAGATAGATACGCTTACGATCTGCTCCAATGGGAGTTCCATATGTGGACCCCATGCTGTTGATACTTGATGGTCGCTCGCTACAGTCAAATTTATCGATTGCTTGCTTTTTTACATCTGCACGTCTCTTCGCTTTTGTAGATATAGCCTGTGAAAGAAGAAAATGGTAGTTGAATGGATTAGGAAAATGTATTAAACATTCATCGTGGTGTGACTGACCAGTATTTCTGCTTCAGCCTCAATACTAGCTATCAAATTCCCTTGTGCGGAATTCTTGCTTGCTTGATATGCTTTCGCTGCAACCAAGAAAGATTTGCATGCAGCATCTGTTTTAAGGTCCCTCACAACCTTATTAATGGTACTGGGTGAATAAGTAAACGCTGATTATGCCAGGAAAACTGACAACCGAAGGCTCACCTTTGGCACTTGTTCATAGATTCATTGAACTCTTCGTCATCCAGATATTCACTGTATTTCCTGAGTTGATCCATAGCAACCTTCAGGTGGTCAATAGCCTTTGAAAGTCGTGACTCTATCTTGTTGTGTTTGTTCATTGTACACTGGCCGAAGGATACAGCTTGCAAGACAAACGAGCCAATATTGGCAGCACTAGCAAAGCCACTGAATGCCATAATTGCGTCTAAACGGTGTGTGCGTGAATCACAAGCAGGGATTATGACACGAATTTTGCTGCCAGTGATACAGGGGTCTCTTCGCATAGCTGTAATAACTGCATCGATTTATATGCCAGTCGAGACTACCAAGGTCGTGACATTCACAATGTGAACATCGTCTAAAGTAGAACAAGGCTTTGTATCTGACAGTCATAAGAATGTTGGGGTAACTAGGAGTGATGTTGTTTTTGGTTGCTTAGGATTCCAGAAGCTCCGTTGATCGGCACGTTTCCATCTCTCAAGAAGCATTATTTGACAAGGATCTTCAACTCTTAGCATCTAACCACTGCCTTCCCTCATGAGTGCCGTCTTCGACCCTCAAACATTCGTTGTGGCGCCTGGGGTTGCTGCAAAGGGAGGCGAGTTGGTTCATGGTGAACTCTTTTGGCGCAGGCATTGTCAATATCTTCAAGAACGTGGTTATACACTCCGGCCACGTTATCAGCCTAATTGGCGGCCTTCATGGCTTGACACGTCCAAGGACTGGATGGATTGTGAAGATGGTGTGATAGCTACCGTGAGTCCTTTAAAGCTGTGTACAGCCTATATTTACAAGCGACATTTACTTGTAGGGAAGGCTTTTGGACGCAACCCGTGCTGACGGCACTCTTGTCATGCTGAAAGCAGTTCAGTGTAAAAACTCTCCAGATGAAATTCCTGTTGGAACACTGTTGTCTTCGAAACGTTTGGCGTCTCCGAGGAATCATTGTATACCTTACCTGGAAGTTATTGATCCTCCAGAAGGTTCGGACGATGCGTTTATAGTCTTGCCTCTCTTAGTAAATAGAACACGATTACCTCTCGAAACAATTGGTGAGGCAGTAGAGTTTTTCAGACAATTATTTGAGGTAGGTGTCGTCCTGAAAGTTTCACGAATTCGTTCAGTCATGCCTTTTCTCAGGGTCTGGAGTTCATGCACGAACACAATATTGCTCATGAGTCAGAATTCTAAAAATATGCACAAGTACAAGCTCACATATATCTTCAGAGACTGCAAGTTCAACAATATCATGGTCGATGCTCACCATTTGTATAATGCTCCTCCCCACCCATTTGCACGTCACATGAGACGCGACTTTACCGGCGAAGCTTCCCTCGTCGCGTCTCCGACAACCAAGCCTGTTATGTATTACCTTATCGACTTTGACTTGTCCAAAGAGTATCCCCCAGGAGCAACACGTCTCGAAAACCCACCGTGGGGTGGTGACCACACAGTCCCGGAACATCTTCTACCTGACGCCCAGCCATGCGATCCCTTTCCGGTTGATGTATATTGTCTCGGAAATTGCATCAAACAGGAATATATCGATGTGCGTTTTCTCTACGTACATTATTCATATGCTGAATCGTGTTACAGGGGTGGAAATTCGCCAAAGCCAAGAAAGGCTTTGGTTTCATGCGTGAACTGATTGAAGACATGACGAACCCCGACCCTCAGAAGCGTCCTCAGATGAGCGAAGCCAACTCTCGCTTGAAAACTATTATAGAAGGACTGAGTGACTGGAAATTACGTTCTCCGATTGTTGAAGTTGGTCAACGTAGGACAATTACAAGATTTATCAAGCATTGGTCGACGCAGCTCATCCGTAAGGCACGTGGCATTCCCGCTATACCCAGACCTTGAATACCTTTGATTATTTAATTATTCCTCTCAATGGATGGATGTCATGTTAGAGACTGTGCCTCTCGTACGCTACTGAATATTCATATCATTATCCTTTAGTTTATAACGGCTTGAATGTTGTGACTCTTCAACTCGGTACTCATCTACGATTCGATATTTGAATGTCGGTGAATCTTGTTCATTGATTAGGAATTCTGAAGTTGAAGAAAGTTAAGGTCCCAATGTCTTCTTTTGGACCGTCAATTATTACGGCTTCTTTGGGCCTTTGATTTTTACCTACAGCAACAACCATTTGGACCCATCGACACCATATACATACGCCTTCTCTTTGCTAAGCAGTTTTGAACACGAACGCACCAGCTTTCCTCATTGTTTCCATGGATGCCGTCGCCACACCATGACAAAGCCACAACTAGATATCTCCTTGCAATAGATGCACTGCCAAAGTAGTCGCACATAACCAAGTAGATTCCTGAAGAAAGTAGCGACGACTTCTCTACTTCTTAAAACGCAAAACCTCCATGACTTCATTTATTACCTCTAATGTCACGTCCTTCCAACGGTCAATGGCAGTTCCATCTTCATTTATGACGTTTTTCATAGAAGAAATATCAAATCGATGGCCGGCCCATGCTCCTCGGTGGTTGTCAACAGGACATTGATACTCGTTCGTATCGAGACTTGAAGCCCAGAATACTCGTATATAAAGGACGTGTTCGAATGTCATCCTCTTGCCAGCGAACCATGAATAACCTGGCGTGTTCCATATATCCCCGCGAACATATTCTTTGGCAGTCAAATCACGAAAGACCATGTGCCCTTTGGAGAAGGTATCGTAGCACATGTTTGTGATACGAATGAGGTTTCCGAGAGCGACGCTAATCTTGGTGTCAGCAAACCATAACGGGGCAGAATCTGAGGCATCATGGCTAGACTTCTGTAAACACAAAAAATCTGTACCCGATTTTATTCGTTCACCGGGAGGGATGAATGAAGAACGACGGGGAGCTCGAATAGCATCTATGGCATGCCATAAAGAACAATGGTCGTGATGCATGTAGAGCTCCTCAATCTTCTTGACTTCACACTCTGTGAGCATACCCGCGGGGAGATCTCCAAGCTCTACGTAATCGCCTAAACAAATGAGCCGGTCACCAGCCCACGAGACCAGAGAAAGATGCTCGGTGATCATTCCTTCAAGATGGCGCCGTCCAATGTCCCAATGCCGTTGACAAGTCGTCATGAGACTGAGCAGGTCGAGGGGAACATCCACCTCATCAAAGACCTTATCGATGATCTCCGTTGTAAGCTGGCCGAAAAAACCCTCCAGAAAGTTCTCGCTAGACCTGCGAGGGATATCTGATTGAGAGAAATGCAAGCTTGGATATCTACTCACGGTTGTGGAAACACGTAGCCTTTGATATCATGCACAGGCAAAACCAAAACTCGTTCTTTGTTTTCATTAGGAATCCATAAGGCTTGAAGAAGCGAGTCATCCTCATCCAGGCGACAAAATAAAAATTCCCCAAAATTGTTCCTGGCCGAATTTGCCACTGCTTCAGGATTGTCAAGGTTGAAAAGGTGGAAACGTTGTCCCATGCTGCATCAGTATGAATTGGTTTAGAATAATGCATAGTACTCCATACATTTATTTACATACACATTTTTGGGACTCCGAATAAACAGTCGCTTAGATAGGGGGTCAGAAGAACCAAGAAAAACTTGGCAATTTTAAATGTCAGACATTCAAACGCAGTACTTTGTGAGCACAAAGGCAAATAGGTTACAAAACTCAATCGTCCCAGAATGAAAAAAAATAGTATACAATAGAGTTGTCCATAAAATGACGTCCGTAGAGCGCTTACACAATCTCGGAATGGTGATTCACGCTCATCATGGTCCAGTAAGTCCGTCAAACGATCTCCCGAAGGCGAGGAGCATCCACTCACACACACGTTGCTACGATGTGACAAAAATCAGGAAGCCACAGCATTCTCCATGTCTCCAAACTCGAGAGGTCATCTTGTAGCCAATGCTAAACACAAGGACAGTTACAGAGCTCCTCTCTGCCTGTAAGCTTCGGAAGCAAATTCCGAGTCATCATCGCTACTGTCCGAATCAAATGCCGGCTTGACGGACCCTGCACGTTCGATGCTGGAGACTTTACGCGGAGATTCCTCGTAGCGCTTTGCTCGCTCCCTCAACAACTCTCCAATTGTGCGCGTGTCCACCCTGGCGGGGATATCTGCCGTCTCTGGAATATGGGCATACTGAGTTATCGTTGAGGTAGGGGTCGTCACAACGTGAAACGTTGAAGCGGATGGCTGAGAGTATAATGACTCTGAGCTCGTAAGATCCGGAGAGATGGTTATCGTAGGGATTTGCCGAGAATGAGATGGAATAGAAAGCGATGACAGAGTCGGTTTTACAGCAAGAATAGGGGTCGCCTCCCTGGATAGAGGTCTGACCTGTTCATATTGGGTGGTTGTTACCGTGGCAGTGAAAACCTTGGGATGTATATTGTCTGACGGAAGTGGAAAGTGATTGAGAGGTGGCGTGACTGATTCTGTTCTCGGTTGAGATTTTGACTTCAAAAGAGGGGCACTTGTATTCGACAAGGTATGAGAGTGTCGACCAATATTTCTGGTCCTTCTGATTAAAATAATATAGAGGACGATTGCGGCAATTATGGCTAGGAGGCCTCCAACCACAGCGAATATAATGATCATAAT
>QGOA01016332.1:0-11481 GCA_003313075.1 Termitomyces sp. MG16
AAGGCATGGCGATGAGGACGGAAACCTGGAGCCTGGAAGGCTTCTCTGGTTCGGACTTGACGGGAGTGGTGACGGGAGGGGGAGATAGAAGGCGCCAGATGGAGGAAGGGGGTGATGGAGGCTGTTGGTGGTGTTTTGATCTGTGCCGTCGTTTCGCCTGGACAGGCAGCGCAGACACAGGCTTGCGGCGCAATCAGTCAAAAGTGTCACGCCCTCCACTAAAAAAAGACGTTTACCATCATATCCCTCCATTTTTGGCCGCCCTCCGCCGTGACCCACGACGTATACAGCTTCGGTCTGTGCCCGTACCGATGCCTTCGCGAACCCTGTGCCTGCGGTGCAAGCATGATCCCCGCCGCATAGGCCTCGTCGAGCCGTTGCTGGTACCGGCGCCGGAGGAAAAACGATCGCAGAACGATGGCGCAGGAGACAAACAAAAGCAGAAACAGGGTTGCGAGAAACGTGACGCTGGCTCTGTATCAGATTGCAGCAACCAGGGGCAGAGACGGGACGTACAGATAAAGGTTGCTCGAGTTTTTGAAGCTGCTGGAGTTGTCCGGGGCCGACGAGGGGGAGGGGGAGGACATATGGGTTAGTATTTGGACTGATTCCCACACTTGATTGTAGCTATAGTTATAAGTAATACTTACTAGTCCTTATATACCCAACATATCATCTCGGTCCTTCTTTGTGCCTCCCATGTCGACCATCGACCTTCCCCCGTCTCTCAATCTCCCGCCCCATCTCAGTGCTCACAAGTACTTCCTCGTCTGCACCCTCACCGTCGCAGCATGGGACACCCTCGTCCTCTCTCCCCGCTCCTGGCGTCTCCTCAGGTCTCCTGGCTGGCCCACCTTCAAGATCATCTTCAACTTTCTCAGAGTTTTCATGCCCGTCGAGTTTGTCATCGTCGGTGAGTCTCGTTGCATCCGACATGGAGCACACTTCCTCACATCATATCAGCCGTCGCGTTTTTCGATACCAAGTGGTCGCAAAGCGTAAGTCTGGGCGCTATCAAATCTTCCAAAACGTCCTCACAACGTCCATCACCCAGCAATGCCAGCATTTCTACCTCTTCGAGCCCATTTGCACCGCCATCTTGCTTGCCGCCACCTCAAGTCCGTTGCGATTCCATTGCTGTATCAGCTGTGATTGACTGAGCATTTCCCAGTTGTCCATGTCATGCGGATTCATGCAATCTACGAAAAAAACAGGACCATCCTATATGGGATGGGCACGCTCTTTGCTGTCCAGGTCGTCGTCACCGCTGTGTGTTGCGGCTTTTATAGATGTGCGCTCACCGACACCTTTATTCCACATCCTTGAGCTCAACGTCTTCGATAGCGGTTCCCCTACTAGAAGGTCAAGGTTGCATTGCTGGCCCTAAGCACAACTGGGTCGGTATCTACTGGCTTGCTCCAACGTTGCTCTACACCGCTTCTGTACGTTACGTCCAACCGTTCCCCCCGGTTTCTTTTTCGTGATACTAATTACCTCTCAGTTCGCCCTCGCGCTTGTCCGCTCCTTCAAGTCCCTCGAAGCCAAACCTCTGAGCCTCTGGAAGCTGATGCTCCGTGACGGACTCAACCTCTACGGTGTAAGTCCTCACCGTTGACAACCATCAATCCTTGACATTCGGCCTAACCATCATTCCCAGGCCATCTTCCTAGTCAACCTGACAAACATGATCTTTTGGTTCGTGATTACGCCGACCGGCATAAACGATACCGTCAAGACCATCGTAACCAGGTACCCACTTCCTCCGTCCGCCAAAAGTAATATTACTAAAAAAAATTAAACAGCATGGCAGCGGTCCTCACAACCTCGATGACCCTCCGCATCATACTCTCCGTCCGCGGGAGCCTCGTACACGGCGGGTCTTTCGCCCTCGCCGGGTCCCACGCCGGCTCCTCACGCACCGCACACGTCATCTCCACCCGCACAGGCGGCGTCCCGACGAACGTGTCCACGCACAACCCAGGCCACACGTACACCCTCGACGAGATGCGCTCCAAGCCCGAGGCAGAGTGGACCAGCGACAAGGCCAGCGAGAACGAGGCGAAGCCCGTCGTCCTCGCTGAACACGACGCCGAATCAGCAGAGCACATCTCAGCCCCTGTTGGCGTTAAGATTACTGTTAATCGTCAGATTGGATATGATGATTTTTCGAACGCGAGGAAGTGAGCACTGCGAAGTGAGAGCACTTACCTTCCCCCCCTTGCTCCCCCCACTGCTCCCTCCCTATGGTCCATAGATCTATAACCCTGGAAATGATATCCTTTTTCCTCTTTTTTTTATTTAATATCCCTTCGCTACCCCGCTATTTATTTTTCCTGCCCTCCCCAGTGATACTCGTAATCATTTCATTTTCTGGAAACTAGCTGCAACGAATATGTAGTAGTAACTCAATCTAACAAAAACTACAAATTCAAATTGGCATTGACATTGGACATGGATCTCGCACTTGGACTTGGACTTGGACTCGAAAGCATACTTTTTCGGTATGGAGTTTGGCGTCATCCCGGAGATCGAGGGTGTCCACATAAGCAAGGGGACGTACGAGTAAACTTCTCGAGGTCCCCCCCCCCGCCTCGTGTTCTCTTTACATATGTACATACATCAATGCAGCCGCTAATCGTGTCGTTATTGGGTTTATCCGTAAGTATGAAGGTACGTATATATGAAGGCCGCGAAGCAGCAGCGTTACTCAGGTCCCGCTGGGCGCTTCTCAGCTCAGGGGGCCTTTATCTGCGGACTCGGAAGTCACGGGTTGTATGGATAACCTTAATGTATAATGTTGTATGCGCCGCAATCGATGATCTACGATAAACCAACCGTTCTTCACGGCGACGCGACCTGCATTAGAAGAAAAAGAAAAAACAACAACCAATTAACTAACTAACCAACTAACTAAGTAACGAAGCAAAGCAAAGCAAAACGATTGGTTAAATCAGAGGTCATCCCAACATCATCTGTCCGAGTCGAAATTTACCCACGGCACAGCGGACAAGATGATCATGCCGTGCCGTCTCGAAGTACAAAGAGAATAAGCTTCGAAACAACGGGTCTCCTGTTGAGCTATGATGCATGATGAACTACATCCATCAGCATCATGATGGGTCGTTCTATCTACGCCCCATGGGGTTTCTATTTCTATAATGCGGTCTTCCCACTCACTCACCCTTTCCCAAACCCAAACGTAAAAATACATTGACAGAGGAGATTCAATTACGCTGAGAAGGAGCGATTACATGGGTAGTGTTACGGTGGGGGACTATTAATAGTAGTATAGGAATAGGGTTTCGCGTTAATTAGTACACGTCCACGAGATGCAGTGAAATAAGCAACGGATACCATAACATACCGCCCAAAACAAATGAGTATTACATATCCAAAGGTTAGTCTAGGGACGTCCGATCCCGAGCAGCTCGCGGGAGGTAAGTATATATCGTATGAATAGCCGTGCGCACACCGTCTTCCTGTAAGAGGACTAAGAAAGAACACACAAAGAAAACCTAGAAACAAAAGACAACTCACACTGCGGATCTTCTCGCCTACATCCGCTGCTTTCTCCTTCATCACGCTGAGAAACACCGCCTATCAGCTCATATCCAGTATACCAAGGTTCCGTGGACACTCACGGACTGGTGGTGGCTTTTGTCAGAGCATGGACCAAGTCCGAAACCCTCAAGCTGGGTACCCGAAGTCCAGCCTGAAACGAAAACACAATGCACAATGAGTACACTGTTCAAGTCAACATACAATTCACGACAGACCCCGAGCCTATGCACCCGTGCACCCCAGAAAAACTGATCACCAAACCACGGTTTGATCAACGTCGGTATCCCCGCACGGAGACTTGCACCGGTGGTCCCAGCACCACCATGATGCAGCGCCGCATCAACCTGTGGGAAAAGCCAATCATGCGGTATCCTGTCAATCATATAACACTCTGGCGGTATCTCAGTGTTATCCTCATCCGCAACCTTGCTCATCCTCGTAGCCCAGCCTTTACATATAATCGCACGAACGTCACCTATCTCTCCCTGATCAGTGATGGATCCTGGGCTTGATTGTGTGAAGTACAAACTTTGAACAACAGCTTTCACGAGGCGTTCTGTGACGCGGGGCGGGTTTGGGACCGTGATAGATCCGAAACCTATATAAACGAGTGGCTTCCCATCTTCCCGTGCCTTGGCCATGAAATCGAGTAGACTTTGTGGTGGTACCCAGTTCAGATCCGGATTGTCCAGGAACCAGCTATGAAAGAACCAAAGATAGTTAAAACGTGGCACTAAGGCGCCAACCGGAGGAAAATAACTAACTATCCAGAGATGATGGTGGTGTCTCCCCAATCCAAGGGTTTAGGTACAACAGCCTATTGTTCGTTGAGCGTGTGCAACATACAAAACGCTATAACGTACCTGTGAAAAATTATAGATAGTTATAATCTTGGACTGTGCAAGGTGACCCATGTCGGTGTTGGGGATTTTCAGAACTTGTCGTCGCCACTTATTGATCTGTCGTGACGTAGCTGTCCACAATACGTTGCTGTATGATGATCAGATGAGACGATTCAGCTGTACAGGTAGTGATAGATACCTGAACAACACGTAACTAATTTTTACCGTTGAGTTGAGGCGTTTATCGTTCAACGGTGGAATACTCACGATGCACTGTTAAACGCTGGAGATTCCACCGGAGGACTCAGAAATGCATGAGGAAACTCCGTTGTCCTATGCATAAGTTCGAACATGGACCATCTGCATTATAACAGGAGCAAAACTAACTTGGTCCACGGCATGGTAAATGTTCTAAAATAAGGAATACCTGCAGGCCGTTAGTTATGAAAGAACTCGTATTTGTCACGAAGGCTTACTGAGCGCTTCGGCGATGTGTACACCCGCCATTGCAGATGGACTTTCCAGCAAAACATCTGCATCACGACACGCATTCCATGCATCAACGAGGACTGATGAGGCCGGAGTCAGGAAAAAATATGTTCGTCGATAATAGAAATGCTCACGTTGATCAAGCCAAGGTCGGAACTAAACCACGTAATTCAAAAACTCGCGCTTTGAAAGGAATTGAAGTCAAGGACGCACCTTTGTCAGACTTTCTTTGAAAAACTCGGGCGAAAACATCTAAATGACTGTCTCAGTTGGCCCGTCTGGGTGTGCAAATCCAAAAAAATTTACATACCTTATTCTCGACGCTAAGCTTCATCAATGCGCCCGGATCACCACCAGCTGTTCTATGGTCAAGTTTAAAGCTCAAAATCCACTCCCTGTATTCCTCATGAGTGACAATGGTAACCCTATGGCCCTCCTTGATCAACCCAAGTCCAAGGGCGATATACGGCTGTACATCCCCTCGCGAACCTATCGTCAAACATACAAAATGCATTGATGGCATCCTTGGCAGCATTTCCCTAGGCAAATTGATCGCCTTGGGCAACCTCAGATGAAGATAAGGAGGCAAACCAGCGGCTTGCACGGCCTTGACAGTTCGAGAAAGCGGGGAAAGGACGCTGGTAGCACTGAAACTCGCTGATTTAGGTGTTTCAGACGTATTCGAAGAAGAGTCCACAATCGATTCTGGAGACATGGACACGGCAGTCGCAGAGGTCATAGTAGCTGTGCGTGAAAGGGTGAGCGTGGCTGTCGAGATGGGGGGAAAGCGAGCTCTTTCTAAAGCAGCTGTGGCTTTTTCGAAAGCATCGTCGCGCGAATCAGAGTTTTTGAAAACAAACTTGAGGGGTAATTTGTTCTTAACTGTGACCGCTAACCCATGGAGAAGGCAAAGTGATACGCTGAACGGTTTAATCGTTTGTATTTTAAGGAGAGGTATACGGTACTTGAGGTCGTTTGTGGATGATAGGCTCCAGAAACAAAGGAAGTGGTCGGTGAGAACGAAATACCCTGTTGAGGAAACATTGCGACATATCCTAGCTCTGATGACTGCATTGAATGAACCGTTACTTCTTTGGACCTATGACTGACAGGCATCTTACCCCATATATGAGTTTCATCAGAACCCAATGCAAGTGCCCTACGAATAGCAACCTCTTTGATCCAAGGCATATCTGTATCATACGGCATCGATTGCGATTCATGAAAAGTTAATGGACCAAAATCAATGAAGACAGGAAATTGGTCCAGTGGTCTACTTAGCAATTGATGCCGCGCAGCTCGGACACGTTTCTCTAAGTGGTTCCACGAATGGGTCGGCCTGATCGTCCCAATGTGTATGGTTTCTTGCTCTATGACAGCATCTTCGTCCTCGGTGTTTTCCACCGGCAATGATTGTACTAGAAGAGATGCAACACACGGAAATTCTGGATAGCATCCGAATCGTATCCTGGCAATCCTATTAAGAGGAAGACTGAGGCGTATTCCAGTTTCCTCCTCCGGAATTGACGTATCAAGAGCTACCTGCCGTTGATGACGGTACATAAATATAGCACCTTGAGGCGCTCATTCACCCAAAGTGAAGAAAAAATAGTTAATTATGACTTGCCTGTGAGTTCTCTGAACCAGTCACGCGCTGATTCTTCAGTATCGAACTCGAATGCATCGACAAGATCCCGAGAACGGTCGTTTAACTCTATGCGAAGAAATCTTGGGTGTTGCGGATTAATCGGTTGAACCTTTTTTATAAAGGCAACTATGGGTGTTCAGAAAAAAGACTACAATTGAAATAGAGAGCGATCGGCTCACAAAGAATGGTGGTTAGCGGCCGGAGCCTACCTTCGTCGCTGCTGGACGTGTAGGCACATAACATGTCATATGATAGCTCTAACCAGATACGACGCTTTGCGCGCCATCCCTTCCTATGGAGGACAGCGGGCCCAGTTTTAATTACACGTTGAGATAGTGGCAAATTTGGTTTGCTCTCAAGCAAAGAAGCGTGAAACGCAACGCGATGTGTGGTGACATGTATGACGCCCTGAAAACCTTGATATCTATTAATGAACGATAGCGAGAGATCGATACTGACCATGATGAAGACGTCTAGTATCAAACATCCGTCTGTTTCCAGAAGCAGCTTTTCCTCCTCACCTTCCGTTGTTAACGGTCCAAATTCATCAATAAGAAGGGAAATAATTTGCGGAGGATCCAATTGCCAAGATTCGTTCTCCTTCGAGTCTGTTACTATGCGATCAATAATTGGAGTCATAGACCCAGCACCATCGTCCTCAAGGACATCCTGCTTGTTGCCGGATGAGTCGAAAGCATGATTTGCATAAGACCGAGCAACGCTAAATTTGTTTACACGATCTGCCACGGCCTGCTCATAATGGTTGAGATCGCGACCGACGAGGTCGGCAAAGCCATTTGAACCATCTTTATGAGAGCGCCGACAATCGATACAACCAGAATTGGCAAGAACTTTCTCGAATTCTGCGGCCTCTCCATAGAGTTGAGAAAGGGTCGGTGGATCAGAGGTGGCAGCAAGGTCCTCGATATCATCACTGAGTGTGCTTGAGCGGGACAAAGAGAGGTTCTTGGTCCATCTACGGAACTGGACCATAGTGGGAGAGAAGGCAACCTTGGTCCGAGATGATTAGTGTATTATACACATTGAAAGGGCGGCCTCGCGTATACTTCATCTCCGGGCCCCGCCCTCAAATAAGCCAGACAGAACTGAAACCGGGTGATGATGTCACGACTCTGACCGACCGCCGGGCCGCCGTCACAGCGAAACAATGCCGACAGCTTCTGCCACGTCGTCCTCCGCTGTGGGTACCGTCGTTACTATACCTCTCGTCCTCAAAAGACTTGCGTTTCTTCCAGGAAATTCCTGCGCCTGATTTGTTACCAATCCCGTTATCATGACGATTCTGCGATCAGCGCCCCTCTTTGGTCCGAATCACTTGCGTAGTCCACGGAATTCTGCTGTGGCACGCTGGTCCCGCCACCAATTCAACTGAAGGACTTTGTTCGGACCCTGTAATTTGGATCGACATTTCCAGACAAGTCACATGTAGCTCATACTTCTGCATCAAAATCAATTCCGAGCAACAAGACTTTGGATAAGCTATTTGAAGCTTCCAAAGTGAGTGTTTGCGGATGACAACCCGATGCTCATGGATCATACAACACAAGTACCCTGGGAGAGTCGCTATCTGATCAAGTCTTGCAACTTTCCCCTTCAAGCATTCTGCTTCGGGCAATGCTTTCCACCATAATCTTTCCTTTCATGCCGAATCCACATTCAATGCCGAGAGCATACATCTTGAATGTAGATAAAAGACCTGACGGGTATTCTGTACCCACATAATTAGCTTATCGCATTCCACATTTGTTCAGAATTTGTGACAAATTCCATATATATATATCCGGTTCCTTTCTCGGTGTGATTACATATCTCGGTTACATCAGCGCCACATCATTATGCAGAACAATCTCCTGTTTGGTCAAAAGATGACAGATCCTAGTACAGTACATGTGGATTTCGTGGGGTGAAATGGAAGACTGAACTGTATTGGGTTGCGATACATAGATTATAGATGTTAACAGCACATGATTCGTTGCAGATGATAAAGGATGTCAAGGAGAGACACCCTTCCTTGCCTGATCAGTCACTCTTCGCAACTCAAGATTGCTAACAGCCGCTATTCACCACAGAACTGGGAATCCGCATATTCGCCAAATATGAACTAACTTGTAGACATATCATTCCGAAACCATACACAATCGTTGTAATATGATTAACCTTACATTGAGCTCGAGATTTGCCCATTTTCCACTATTCCATGAGTATCCATCCGATGAGTAGCCAAAATGTCATCCGACCTTTTACCTTGCTGCCGCTTTGGCAATATTAGCTCTGCGAGCCCGCACACCCTCACGAAGGCGTTCAAGTGTTGGCACTGTGGCTTCCCAGGAGATGCACGCGTCCGTGACAGACTGGCCGTACTTCAAACCACTGGGTCCAGATGGAGGGATGTCTTGCCGGCCTTCAACGAGATTACTCTCCAACATGACCCCCATAATGAATGAAGCTGTGTCCTCAGATTCAAGTTGTTTTGCCTGTCGTATCGAATGTCAATAAATTTTCATCCGTTAGACTTTAGACTACTTACGATATTGTCGGCAACTTCGACCTGTCTTTGATGTTGTTTCTGACTGTTGCCGTGGCTACAGTCAATCTTCGTTGAAAATAAGTCAGTGTTGTATGATCAAAAACAAGACACAGTCATACCATGATTTTTGGAGGCAGGTTTTGTTTCGCCAGTTTAGCTCCAGCATCCCGAACGAATTCAGCAGCGTAGTTGGGCCCAGATGCACCTCCCCGTAGAATAATATGAACATCCGGGTTACCCTATTACGATGTTCTGATTTCAGAAGGAAAGCACTAAGAGAAGAAATATACCTCAGTCTCAACGATACTGCTCAAGCCTTCCTTGCCAACACTCAGAAAGACATGTCCACTTTTCGCGGCGCGGCAGGCGTCAATTGCGATACCCACGCTTCCGTCGGTGCTGTTCTTGAAGCCCGCAGGCATCGAAAGTGCAGAAGTGAGCTCACGATGAACCTGCGACTCGGTTGTACGGGCGCCGATGGCTCCCCAAGAGACAAGATCAGCCGTGTACTGCGGTGTGATAGTATCAAGAAATTCACATCCGGCTGGCAAACCGAGTTTAGCAATATCAAGTAGAAGCGAGCGGGCTATGCGAAGGCCCTTGTTAATCTGGAAGCTGCCGTTCATGTCAGGATCGTTAATAAGACCCTTCCATCCGACAGTCGTTCTAGGCTTCTCGAAGTAGACGCGCATCACAATGAATAGATCATCTTTGGCAGAATCAGCATATGCCTTGAGTAGCTTAGCATATTCCAATGCGGCAGCGACATTGTGGACTGAACACGGCCTATTATCGAATCGAGGTCAAGACAGTGCGTCTATGTCAACTGAAGTCATCCTTACCCAACGACAACCATGAGTCGATCATCGTCACCACTCAAAACCTTTTCTGTGGCCAAACGCCCTTCAAGGACGGTCTGTGCAGCAAGTAGGGTTCTTTGAAGGTGTGAGGGTCATACCGCGTCGCGAGATGTAGAACGTACAGAGGGAGATCTTCTTGTAGGATTTGAGGAGGGATAAGGGGGCGCGTTGACTTGACTCTCTTGTTCTCCAAGCGCGCGAGAGCCTCCTTGAAGGACATGGCAGTATTGAGATTAATATCAGGCACTGATAACGAGAGTGTGGAAGATGAACTTCATGATCAGGCGTATAAAAGTAGACACTTACTAGGAATTGTGTTTGTTGATTATCGTTTTCGTATTAGTCGGACAGATGTGGGAGGACAGACTGGACAGATGACTCGAAGCTGGGAAATATTTCTGGAGACTCGATCAATCTTCGCACGTGGCTGTAAAAGTGAGTTTGATCGGCTCGGACTTGAAACCGAAGATTTCGCTTTCGGCCTCGTCACCTCATTCCATTGACCACACATTATGGACTTTTCAAACTTCAACGCGGCCGAGCAGGCCCATATGACAAAAGTCATTGAAAAGAAACAAGTATACACGTGTTCCTCTCTTCCGAAGCAAAACATGACCAGAGCATTAGATGCAAGACTTTTTGAAAATGTACTCTAACTTGGTTGAAAAGTGTTTCAACACGTGCTGTAACGACTTCACAAGCAAAGCTCTCTCATCGAAGGAGGTGCGACCTTTGAATTTTCAACCAGTCTTTTATTCTCAGAATTCGAACAGGAGGGGTGTATTATGAATTGCACGGAAAAGTTCATCAAACATTCGGAAAGGGTAGGGGCGCGCTTCGCTGAAGCAAATGCCGGTACGTCGCAACTCAAATCAAGCTCAAGATATCTTCTGATGTGAAGCATTCGGCAGAGGCAATGAGTGCCGCTCAGAACCTATCATGACATGTCTACATTTATTTTCTTGTAGTGTTACAATCTCACCTAATTCTACTCGATCTTGATTCACTTTCAATCGTTTCTCGGCCATCAAATCACACGTGCTCTCCTTGCTGCTTGTAATATTACGCACGAACTACGTGCATCGGTCGAATTTGAACGTTTTCTTCTATGAAGGACTTTCAGCATTAAAAACAACGTGTAAAATTGTCGTCATCTCCTCAATGGCTCAATGTCGGGTATCTTGTGTAAGTATCACGCAAGCAGAGTATATTCGTAACACCTTGTTCGTGTTTGTGTCCTTTGGTATTGGCTTGCGCTGCAGTATGACGAGCACGATCGCCTTTTGCCCTTCAGACGGTCAATTTAATCAATTACAGCGTCGGAGCAAAGCAACCTGGATATGTTTGTGATTACGACTTATAGGCTTATCTTCTCTCGCTTAGTCTCAGAAATGTCCCACACACAGATTGACCTTCCACTTCCACCATGTCTCATGTAACGCTTGTTGGAAAACCAGCTCCGTCTATCTCCCTCCCGAACTACACAGGAGAAACGTATTCGTTGATACCAGGAGAATCGGGTATCCCGACTGT
>QGOA01016375.1:0-15366 GCA_003313075.1 Termitomyces sp. MG16
ACAGACATACGGCGGGCAAGACAAAGTTACTTTTTTCCTTGGTCCAACCAGACTCCGTGGACCTGCGTAGGCCTCTGTGGATGTCTGCTGGTGTCCTGCGCAGGCCTGGGAGGGCCCGTGTAGGTTTGAGTTCGTCGACGTACGTCTGCGTGGATGTCCGCTGGTGGCTTGCATAGGCCTGCGAAGATTTTCAGGGCCCTTTCGTGGACGTACGCTGGCATCGGGGGTGGGAAAAGGATGGAAGGGGAGACACGCAGCCTCGAGTTATTGCGGGGAGGAATGGAGAGGGGAGGGAAGTGGGGAACCTCGAGGAGGGTTTATTCATGCCATGAAGTCTGCCAATGGAGGAGGTTTTCACTCGTGTGCTGATGCCCGCCGGCGGCCGCTGACGCACATTGACGTCCGCTAGTGTCTGCTGGCATCCGCCGGGCCTGCATGTGCATGTGTGTGCCCGCCTTTTATCAATCCACTGGACCGTGTCATACAGCACATTGTGACACGTCCGCGGCTCTGTATTCTACGGCACTGTGGGGACTGCTCCGCGGCTCTGTATTCTACGGCACTGTGGGGACTGCTCCGCTCCAGTGTAGCGGACTCCGCTGGACACGTATGGTATGGCACAAAGTGGGCTCCCGTACAATGTATGACACGTACCATTGTGATGCCCTACCCTGATATCACAACGGTCATTACCTGATGCCATACAGCCTTGCCTATGGCAGACTCCTGATCCTTCAATGTTTTGGTATTTAAACCTACAGTTCTACTATATAACGCTGATCCTTCATGCCCAGTGACAGGGGGCAACTGAGCAAAATCACTTGCAAATACCATGTTCATACCACCGAAAGGGATATATATTCTACCAGACAGCTGAGCCAGTCTTGCGGAAATCTTATACAAGTCTCGACACGATAACATAGATACTTTGTCAAAAAATATGTATTCAACACCTAGTAAACAAGTTTTAATTTGAGTGAGTTGTTTCTTCAATACACCAACCATGTTATTAATGCTGAACATCAAATAATATGTTGAGCCACCTATAAGCAATGCAGCAGTGCCGGTAGGTGCAACCAGAGCCAGACGATATGCCTCTCCTCTAGCTTCAAAATACTTGATGAGGGCTCAGAGCACCTGGGTTTTTCCGGTGCCCCCCATTCCTCCCATATACAATTTAAGTTGCTCAGGCATATACAACGTTGCGTGATTAGCCACAATGCGAAACACTCTCAGCTGTTCTTTGTTCAGCCCGTAGTCTGAAGATATAATAGTGATAGTAGGTTCCCATTTATCGTCCACATATATCTTCTGAAGATACTTCCTATCTACTACGTCGACATGTCCCAGTAGTTCTGGTACGCTGCCTGGTAGCTTAATACTGCATGCAGGTATGCTGGAATTTCAGCTCTTCAGCACCTCATCCTGCTTCGCTGTAACAACAGCTTTCCAGTAAGAAGAGTTACGTTCTTCATTCATAGATTCAACGGTATCTATTTGAGGAAACACCTGGTCCATTATAGGATCTCTCCACCCCAGATCTGCCATAGTTGCTGACATTTGCAGCATATCAGATCTATGTTTTAATTCTTTCTTGCCAAACACAGCGGATGCTTCTTCATCAACACCTGCAATTATATCGTTCATGTCCTCGAAGTTTTCAGTTTTGTCCCGCTGCATCATGTCAGATAGTTTGTCTCTGGTCAGGGTTGAATTAGTAAGACATACACCTCTGCTCTTCAGCTGAGCATAAAAGTTGTCAGCCACATCTAAGCATTTATATTGTATGTTCATGTTCTTGAGCAATGTGAGTTGATGCTTATTGAAGGATGTATATTCAAAAGGTGAATCCCATGTTTCTCCAGTATTTTAAGGTCATGTCCTGTACGCCAAGGTTTGAAAAGCATTAACATAATCACACAATAGTACTTTCTATCCCCTTGATCCTTCTTAAGTAAATTTCTGCCTACTAAATTAGAGACACGCCTACATAAAGGAGGATACACATAAGTATCATGAGTATTGGAAAGCGGATGACGAGTTGAGAATTTAATAACCACTAAACCCTGCATGTTTTTCATTCCACCAAGGGATATGTTGTCATCATTGACCAATATATTACGTGTTCTGTTGGTCAACTTTACTCTCTTACATCTCAACGACCACTTGTACAAAGTCATTCGGTCCAACTCCGGTCCTCTCAAATGCAGTGCATGTTTTGAGAGTGGGCTTCATAATGTATTTAGTGACGTACAACAAAACAGTCTTGATGGCCATACCAGAGCAGAGGCTTGTTACGTCGGTATTGCATCGAAACAGGTAAGTAAGAGGACTTGTAAACATATTGAGCCATGGTTCTGTCTTCTGCATGTTCAAAGCATCAGTAGTTGGATCAACTTCTGTGTGCATGTACAATGGACGAGGGAATCTTGCTCTACATTTACCCCATGGGTTATCAAGACATCCTTTATGTTCCTTATTTTTTTTCTGTATGCCATTTTTGTCCTTAGTGGAAGTACATGTATGTATGTTTGATTGGTACAGCAGATCGTCCACCGTATGACAAAAGCAATCCCACCATCCTGCTGCATTATCACACGCTGTGCACGATGAGCATTCTTCTTTGCAAGGAATGGACGGCTGTTCTGGAAGCGACCTAGTGGGATCCATATATCCTAGTGCAGCTTTATTTAACGATATATGCTTTTCGACATCTTCCAGTGCTCCAGTCAAGAAATCGCCTCAATGTACTGATTCTAGATATTTTACAATAGCCTTTTGAAACCCTGACAATGGGTCCATGATTTTTTCCCTGACTTCATCCGGAGTTAACCCTCCTTGAATCCACAAAAGCATGTGTAAATGGAGGGTAAGCCTACCTTGTTGCTCCATTGTCAGGTTCTGCTGACAATGGAGGCTTCCGACTGCGAGTGGGTCCTTACTAGGTGGACTTGGCATCTATGGGCAGCTTCGGAGGGCTGGGGGTGTGCTCCAGAGATAGCTGGCAGGGCTCTGGTGGTGCTCTGGGGTATACACGGAGGGTCGGAGGTGAGACTGGTAGAGGTGGAGTCCCAGGCTGAGTCGGGGACACGGCGAAGTGGAGGCGGAGCAGGGAGGCAGAGGAGGTACTGAGGGGAAGGGGCAAGGGTGACCCGAGACTGGGAGACGGGAAGGGAGACAAGTGAGACTTAAGACCGGGAAACTGAGTTGGAGGAAAACGAGTAGATTCAATAAGTAGATAGATGACAAGCGTAGAGACGAGAGTTATAGCAATATCAAGACTACCGTAATGTACTATGAGCTGCGGGTTAAGTATCTGGTGCCAGGTGAGCTCCGGGTCCCCTGGGCAAAGTCCATGCCCCCCCTCCATGTGGTGCATCCTGTGCAGTGTATTGTCCGGGTGTAAGTCCTCTGCTGCCGTGTAGTTCCGGGGGTGTAGATGGGTTGCGGTGTATTGCCCGGGCTTGGGAGTGGTGCTGGGAGGGCGGCCCCTAGGCTTGGGGCAGCATCCGGGGCACATGGCATGTCGGTGGGGCTTCGGGTCTTACTCAGGGGCTGGGCTGGGCCAGCCTTGGTCGGGGTGGCATCGGATCAGGTTGGTCTTGGCCCGATGTGTCCCGGGGGCATGCTGGGGGGTGGGTTTCAAAGGAGGGGTTTCAGGCAGGAATTACTGGGGGGTCAGGGTGGCGTAGGTGTGGTTCATGACATCCATGGTACCGTAGTATGCCGAAGTATGCCCATACAATCCTGGATTATCTGAGTTGGTTCCTAATACGTGAAATATGCATGCATTTATCATAAAATGAAGGAAACGTGCACCAGCAACAGGATTCTTGGATATAAGACGGTAAGCATTGTCCAAAGTATAGAGCACAGATGGCGTGAAGGACGTCTTGCTATTTGCGTAATAAAGACATATAGGGTGTTTTACATTGGCAGGCGATAAGGTGATATACCAAGAAGGAGCATTTTTGCTTATGACAAGGGACCAGATCTCATTCTGCATGTGTTTTTTGGAAACAGCAGACCCTTCAACACTGCCAGAAATTACATCCAAGTCATCTATTACACAGAAACAAGCTTTTTCATCCTCTGTAACCAGCTTCACTATATCTCCAGCTGCCATTTTTTGTGAAAGGTCAGAAAACACTTTTGGATTGACAGTTGTAAGACAGTCAGATATGTCGTTAAAGTTTGCACGTTCTGTTGCTAGATAGCCTCCACTAGTAGCAGCCTTTACCTGTTCATGGCTGAAAGCAGAGAACGGGAATCCAGTATCTGTTTGAAAGCATTTATCATGATACATAAGCAAGTTGGCTTTATGAGTACACACTGATACACCACACTTGTTACTGCCTATGCCACCCAGACCATAGGGGAACAGCCAAGGAAACATTTGCGGATACAAATCCGAATCGCCAAATGTATTCTTGGGGTATGTAGAATGACTAATACACAGAGCCTTTCCGTTAGACATCCAATGTTGCATTGCAAGGCCTTTAAGTTCATCCGTAGTCTTGGCTGATAAAGCATCACCGGTGAGGCCGTGGACAACAAAGGGGCAATTGCCTGTGTTGACACCAGACTCCTTATTATCTTCATGTACTGGTGGGTCTATCGTACCAGCCTTGTCAGCACTTTGGCGATGAACAACAGACACAGGAGGAACATCTTCAGGATATCCCTCTAAGTTGCTGTACAATATTTCCAGATCGCTATATGAAGAATGGTTAAGTTTGAGCCATTCTAATGCACGCTGAACATTTTGTCTGCTCATGAGCAGAGGTAGCCTCTGTAACTTCTTAGCAGATGGCTTGCAAGAACCAGAAAATAAAATTGTGATCACATCATTGAGGTTGGTTACAGGAGGTGGAAGGACTTGATATACCTTCTGAATAGGTAACTCGAAAGCAATAAGATGTGCCTTCATCTTGCTCAGACCAGAGGCTGAAACATGAGCATAACACAAGGACTTTCTTACCCTAGCAACTAATATCTGTTTGATCCAATTAAGGTGTTTTAACACGTCAGGTATAGGGCCAATCCAAAAGCCATTGGCTAGCGCGTTTTTTGAAACAGGCCCATTGAACAATTGCTGTCTGCACAATCGACAAACGTGTTTACACAAGTGATCAATTACCGGTCCTCTCAGCTCCCTAACACAATCCGTATCAGATAATCATTCTATTTTGGTGACTTCTGGAACGCAGAGTATGTCTAGATAACCTTTCATACTCTTGAGAGGATTCATATTGGCTACAGGATGTAGGAGACCACACACTACACAACCTGCTTCCTCCACATATCTTTGTCCTGTGCCAGAACAAAAATTTCCTACAATATCCATGGTTCATGACTTACTAAGCAGATGTGGTGGAAATACTACACTTTCATCTGGATCCGGATATTCTTGTTCAAGAGGTACGGTGATGCTTTGTTCAATGCATGTGGATTTATGGATATGTCTAGGAGTACCGTGACAACAAGAATATGAGGATTGTCTCTGTTTATGTGTGCAATGGGTGATTGCCTGCCGTGCTGCATCTTTGGTTTGTTTATCTGGTTCAGACCATAACACCGTAGTGTTGATGATGCACAATGGGCAACTGTGACCATCAAACTTAAAGGGTAATTCTTCCTTCAGTATAGAACTACTCATACTAATGCTGTGCATGCGGGCAATCAGACGGATATTTTTTATAGACAAGTGGTTGATTAACTCTCGTACAGGTATTTGTGCATGCACAAAGCCTTTCGTCACAGGATATGATGCGAGACCACTGGCATCTACGTGATTAACATATTTGAACACCCGCCCTACCATGACGTGATCATGACTGGCAGATACATACGGACTAACTGCCTCTACAGGAAATGAATAGAACTTGCCACCACCAAAGTGAAGTACACAACTCGATATGTATCTCTTTGAGTAGTGGAGTGTACGAACATGGTTTTGTAAGATGATTGATGGATGAAGTACATTATATGCGTAGAGACAACTTGCGTGCTCCATAGTAAGTATTATGTGCCTGAGTGCGAGTACATAAACAAAGGATGGCCAGCTGTCAGAAAGGTCAACATCCTCTTCAATTAAACATGCAATTACTGCAGCATCACACAAGCCGTGTTTTACAGCATGTCAAAATATACTGGTGCCGGACACACAGTCCCTCAAGGAAATCGCAAAATCATGCTGTAGAATATGTCCTCTGGTTGATAGAACTTGTAAAACACAACATGTCCTCGCAGTGTGCATACCAGTCCAAAATCGGCAAACATGTACCCAAGGATATAGCAAATTGTATAGGTCAATGTAACTATGAGGAGACCGTTGATTGTACATTCGTCCATCCAGATAAACAAACCACTGTTTAATTGAGGCAATGTCTAGTTCGATACGCAAACACTGTGAAAGACGTCGAAATGCATATAGACATGAACACATGTAACGTAAAAGGGCAACATGAGAGTGGTGCTGATTTACCTCAGCATAATCACATCAGTTGATATGGTGGAGGTAAAACTCGTCCCACAGAAAATCTGGGCATTTTGAGTCTATCCTCATTGTCCTGGCCTTGCCCATCAACATGCAATGCATTCGCTCAACCCTGCCTATGTGCGCCGAGGTATGCGGGGCGCTGCGCTTGCTTGTCATGCCTCTCAATGCTAACCACATCTCCATCTCCTTGCTAGTCAACTCGCCATCGAACCCAGTACAATATTTACCAACTTTTAGCCCAGTTTCAGCTTCCCAAGCTAATTCCCATATCTTAAGAGCTTGAAAAGCTTCGTCTTTGGTGTGAAGAGGGACGGCCCATGGCATATTGCTGTAATCATCTACTATGTCTAGTACATAGTAATGCCCTGACCTCGATCACACATTTACTGGTCCCATCAAGTCTGCCCACACTATTTCTAGCCGCTGCGTTGCCCTATGCCCTTCCTGCCTCAGTTTTGGGACTGCCGTTCTGATCTGTTTTCCCAGGAGGCAACTGTCACACTTCGGCATTGGATGATGAAGGGGGAGCGCACCTTTGATCTTATAATCTCTGGCTAGCTGCATGATGGCTTGGAAATTGGCATGACCCAGATGGCGATGCCAGGTTTGCACATTGGCTGGCTGTTCCGTGGCATAGGCATGTTCCATGTTGACATTCAACAGGCTAATAGCGTACAGGTTCCTCTTTTGGATAAGGGGGCCTCTGGCTACTATGACTCCAGAGGTGTGGTCGATGATCATGATGTTGTCTTTATCGAAACGTGAGTACATGTTGTTGTCATGGGAAATCTTGCTGACAGAGATCAGGCGCACGGTGGAGCTTGGTACATAGAGGGTGTTATGCAGGTGAAGTGTGTTTCCTTCTGCCGTTTGCAAGTGGATACTGCCCACCCACAGGCTGAAATTGACGATCCTCTGACTCCTTTGATTGCTTTGGATGAAATGGGCTGGAGGGTAGTGAAGTTGTCCTTATATGGGGAGATGTGGACCGTTGCACCCATGTCGACATAGAAGGGCTGGGTGCTGTCTATGACCACCAGTACTGTGTCAGCGGCCTTCGAGTACTCAGTCCAGTCAATTGATGCTTTGAGGTCGTTGTCTTCCTCAATGGTGGCCATCCAACCCTCCCATTCTGTCTCGTCTGCCATGAGCGTGATGGGTACCTCATCAGTGGCCAGTCCGGCAAAGGCAGGCGGGGTTGGTTCGTCGCTGAGTGTCTGGAATTTCCCAAGGTCGCTCTCCTCTATAAGGTACACCTTGCCTTTTGGTCCAGTCACCTTCGTGTAGACCTTTGGACTTTCAGCAGTACTCTTCCCTTTTGCTGGTGGTGCTGCCCCTGCCACTCTTGCCGCCTCCCTAGCTGCCTCAAACCCTTGCTTAGCCATCGCTCCACCTGGGTGTGCGCAGAACTTCATGTCGTGTCCCATGCACGGTCTGTTGTGAGTAGCACAGGTTGAGCAGCACTTTACCCCGGCTGGGTGATTGTGCCCGGGGAGGTAAGGTCGTGCTGATCAGTATCGTCCTTTTCCAGCTGTTATGAGGGCTGTGTCAGCTGACTGCACGTTTCCGCTGGCCTTCAATGTTGCGAGATTCTGTACAGTCTCAAGGAGTTTCCGGATGTTGTCTGAGGTATAGGGATTGGCTTTCGTGGCATCTGCAAGTCCTCGTGAGATTTGCGTCTGTACAGGTTCATATTGCGGGCTACTGAGACTGTTTAGGAGAATTACGCATTTGAATAGGTCTTTGTCAAGCGTGTTTATAGCAAAGATGCGATTTACTATGTCACTAATGCGTGTAGCAGTCACAGTCAGCGGTTCGCTTGGTGTGCATTGGATTTTTAGGACCTCTTGTCGCAGCATATCGCAATAACGTATATTTAGATTGTATAATACAATATAATCTGGGAGTCAATAATCGAAGATGATTTTATAAGTATAAGTAAGATAAGAAGTAAGTGATTGAGGCTCACCTGGGAGTCAATAATCAAAGATGATTTTGACCCCAGGTGGCGACGTGTTTATAACTAGTCATAAAGGTAAGACATGTGGAGTGGGGTTGAGGGCTTTTTGAATAGTATGAGTAAGCCGTATAGAAAACATTTGAAAAAGACATAAATAAAATGAAACATACGAATTTATGACAATATCATATGACGTTAAAATAAATCGCCGTATAACCGAAGTTGTCAGTCAATTTCCTCGACACCTCTTGAATAAGCAACACCATTCTAACTGGCCCTTCCTCTTCAGCACGCGTCTTTATGCGATTGTACATGCTTGCAGCCGTCTTATCATCGTCTAAGCCCTTGTATTCTGATTCGTCTAGTGCTGTGAGGATTACGGCACGTGCAAGATCGTCGTTGATTACCCAGTTCTGGTGGGCAACAGGTTTGCTGCTTGCATGAGGCTGAGAGATCAGAGTTGGGAACACATAGAACTTCAGTCCGAGCAACGATAGATGAATTTCCAGAGCTTTAGACCACCTAGCAAAGTTGGCCGTAGATGAGTTTCGGTTAAACTTGTCACCCTTCCAGTCTGTGCCTCGAGCAGAGACAATGTGAACAGAGGGTGTGATGGCGTCGGTGGATGACATCTCACAGGTATGAAGGCAAGTGGATGATGATACAATAATAGATTTGTTATCGCCAAGGAGGGCGACAATGTCGCAGCATTATTGCGCAACGATAATATGTATATTCGCGTATAGTAGTTAATACAATGATAGACTGGAGTCAATGCCGAAAAGATGACATGACCCCAGGTTCTCACATAATATTTATAGACATGAATATAAGTAAATTATGTCATAACAGGATAATAAGTACATCATTGTGAGACAAGGAAAACATACGCGTGTATGGGGTAACTGTGATGTCATTAGAGAGTAATCAGTATCATACGTCATATCCTTTGACACTCCCACTTGACGATGAAACTGGTAATACGACTCCCATATTATCACGATGTTTTTCGAACGTTTCGTGTGGTAAGGCTTTTGTTAATGCGTCTGCGATCATTTCGTGTGTAGAAACATGTCGTAACTGAATATTATTGCGAGAAATGTGTTCGTGTATGAAGTGATAATGGATGTCGATATGTTTAGCTTGAGAGTGACCTACGGGATTCTTTGAGAGTGCTATACTTCTGGTGCTGTCGGTGTGGATGATGGTGGCCTCAGTTTGCTGGAACTGAAGATCTTTGAGAAGGTTTCGTAACCAGATTGCCTCCCTAGTCGCATTTGATGAAGCAATATATTCGGCTTCGACGGTTGAAGTAGCCGTAACCGATTGCTTCTTCGAAGACCAAGAGACCATTCCACCATTTATGTCAAAACACCAACCGCTGACGGATCGTCTATCGTGGCTATCTTGTGCCCAATTGGCATCGCTCCACCCTACAAGACGCATCTTGTTGATTGATAGACCACCCAGTCTCAAGCAGTATTCCTTGGTGCCCTTTAAGTAGCGTAAGACTCTCTTGCACGCAGCAAAATGATTAATTCCAGGGTTGTCAGAGAATCAAGCTAGTAAGTTCACCGCGAACTGTATATCGGGGCGTGTCTGGGTAGCATAAAGTAAAGAGCCGATGAGAGATAGATAATTAATGCCGCCCAAATACAATCGGTATGAAATGCGTTCATCCTCGGTCTGAGGGCATTGCAATAACGATAAATTATGATTAGTGACGAGAGGGGTGGCTACGGGATGACAGGTCAACATTCCAAATCATTCTAAAATTGAGTCGATATAACGAGACTGGTTTAGATATATGATGTGATTGGGGCGGTCACGCTTGATCTGTAGGCCCAGCACGTAATGAATCTCACCCAGGTCTGTAATCTCGAAACGTTTATCGATATCTCTTTTGAAGGATGCAATTTGAGAGATGTTATGACCAGCTATAAGCATGTCATCCACGTAGACTATTACAATAAGAACGATCTTGTTTTTGTCGTACAGCAGATAGAGGCAATCATCGGCATTCAAAGCTTTAAAACCCAGATTTGTCAGAACTTCGTGTAGTTTTTCTTTCCACTTTCTACCAGCTTGTTTTAGGCCGTAGAGGGCCTTAATCAGTTTCCAGTACGGTGCACCTTTAACTCCTGAGGGCATTTTCATGTAAATTTCTTCATCAAGATTTCCCTCCAGGTACGCTCCAACTACATCAATTTGATGTATCTCAAGGTCCAAGGTAGCCGCCAATGTAAGAAATACTCGAAGAGTCGTGAACTTGGCTACAGACGAAAACGTTTCATTATAATTGATACCATGGACTTGAGAGAATCCTTGAGCTACAATACGTGCTTTGTATTTTGCATGTTTCCCGTTTTCATTGAGCTTTTCCTTCAGCACGACCTTGCTACCCACTGCTTTCTTTCCTGGAGGTAAGTGGTCTACCTCTTCGAATACTCCCCTCTTCACAAGCTGATTGTATTCGGTGGCGATGGCTTCCTGCCACTTATTGGCGTCAGCGGATGATAATGCGGTTTCGACATTAGGGCCAGAAACAGCAACGAAAGCCATGTGGTTATCGGATTCGTCGTTCTCGCCTTGCCGATATCTCATAGGAAGCCTTTTCAGTCGAGTAGAGGGTTTGCGCTGGGGTAGATCACTCCATTTGGATTTTTTTCGAGGAGCGGGAGGGGGATTCAAAGGTGTCGGAGTGCGTGCTGCATCAGATTGAGGTGCAGGTGAAGGGTACCTTAAATCCTCCGTTGGAGTGCTAACAGACTTGTTATCTGATGGTTGAAGATCCTCCAACTGTGCTTCAACCTCGGATTCGGAAGAGGGATTACGTATTGAGACCTGTCTGGCGTGCTCGGACTCGGGGTACGTAGCCGTATTGATAAACTCATTTATTTCTTCTGTGGTAGACTGCGTAAGTCCAAGATCAAGGCAGGCAAGCTCACTGGGAGTATCGTCTTCATAAAATTTGATGTCTCTAGAAGTAATGAGCTTTCCGTTTTCCAGATCTTCAAGTCTATATCCTTTGGTTTCATCAGCCCACCAGCCCAACATTCGAACTCGAACAGCTCGAGACTCTAACTTCCCTTGCTGAACCTCCTTTGGCACATGAGCCCACCCAAGCGATCCGAAGATTTGAAGATGCGCTAAATCAGGTTTTCGGCCATACCATTCGGTAAAGGGAATCTTCCCTTGTAGAGCAGAGGTTGGCGTGATGGAATGGATGTGTACTGCGTACATAAAGGCCTCCCCCCAATATCGTAGGTCCATTTTCACACCATGAAGCATGGACCTAACCATCTCCATGATTACAGCAATAGCACGTTCTGCTATACCGTTTTGCTGAGGTCGATACGGATTAGTGGTCTGATGTTTGATGCCGTTTAGGGCGCAAACCTTTCGTAAGGTTGAGTTCACAAATTCGTTACCGTTGTCCGTCCTGATACATTTGACGAACTTTCCACCGCTCCTTTCATATAGTGCGGTGGTATCGCGAACGGCATCGTTTACCTCGTCTTTGGATTTGAGTAGACGACCAGTGGGGAATCTTTTGCTTGCCTCCACAGTAACCATGGCGTAGCGATTCCCATCCCAGGTAGCGACGCTCATAGGTCCAGTAATGTCCATGACGAGTAATTTGTTGAGTTCATATCTGGTCTGGCTGGAATCAGGCAACGGGGGTCGAACAGACTTTCCCTCTGTGCAACCACTGCAAAGTCTGTCGAATTCTTGTGGTAACTTTATTTTTATTCCCGTAACCATCTGCTGATCCACCATGTATTTAATAGCTCGGGGACTAATGTGTCCTAAACGTCGATGCCACAAACGCATTGTGGATTCGTTCGCGATGTACGCCACATGGTTGTCAGTTATCCCCATTGTTAATATTTCAATGTGGTACAGCGTGCCATGGGATCCAATAAAATTCGCGTGTAGGAACTCCTTATTGTCCCATGAGAGGCTAATACCGTAAGCAAGTCCGTTAATGGTGGCACCAGCCCTTTGTAACAATCCGAGACTAATGAGATTGGCTCCAAGGGTGGGAATGTGCAGAACATCATGCAGTTGGACATCATTAGTCCCAGATGGGAGGTAAGTGCGAAACGCAATGGTTCCTTTGCCAGTGACAGGTAACGCATTCATACCGCCTACAGAAATGTATTGATTTTCGATCCCTTGATAGTTAACATAGTATCCAAGATCTGCCACCATGTGGCACGATGCGGCGCTATCAAGAAGTAGTCCGGTGGGCATACCATCATACGTAGCCATGAGTACCTTTCCAACCTCTCGCGCTTCAGTCTCAAGCGTGGACACAGATATATTCGTGCTTCCAGAACTCCTAGGCAACTTGGGTTTCAGGCACTTCGGACTCCAGTGACCTTTTTCACCACAATTGTGGCAAACGTCGTCAGGTTTTGGTTGGCGTTTAATCCTAGGTACTCTCCTTTGGACAGACTTGGTCCTACTCCCACTTGATGTGTTATTCCTGGTGGATAGGAACGCCAAAGTTTTATTGGTAGAATTATTTTCGAGGGTTATTCTGTTATACACGGACAATAATTCCGTAGTTACGGTTTTGAGAGTAAGCGAAGCGCCACGCGACAATAAGTTTTGCTTAACCACTTCCCAGGTTGGAGTACGGGGTAGCGAGAGAAGCATGGCATTGAGAATAGTATAGTCGTCGACATTGTGACCAGCTTCGGTAAAGCGGCGGCGGATGCTCATGTAGAACCCAAGGTGATCAGCCAAGGGTGAGTTACCGTCCCATCTTTTCGCGTACAGCTGCTGATAGTAATAGTGGATGTTTATACCACTCTGCTGGTTGACGTAATTTTTCTTCATATGCTCCCAAATCTTTTGGGAAGTGTCAAGATCGACTATAGTTTCGCGCTGGGTGTATTCGATAGAATTATGAATCAATCCCATAGCCGAATCATCCTTGTTAAGCCAGTGCTCGTATTTATCATGAGTGGTTTGCCAAGTCAAGAAATCCTTAGACTGCAACACCTTCATCAAGTCCGGTCCCTGCTTGTAGATGACTTGGGGTGGCTGATCACTAGTAGGGCACGTAGTAGTCATGAGGTCAGGATAATCAATGGGTGGTTTCGGAGGACGAGGCTCTCTCCCGGATACTACACCCCATAAGGCTTTAGCCTGCAGAGCTGACTTCATGTTATCGGACCACGTATGGTAGTTTGTACCATTAAAGTTTGGAAACTGTAAAGTTTTGGAAGTGCTGGTCTCATTTGCAACGGCGGGGCCCATAACCTGTCGCAGCATTATTGTGCAACGATAATATGTATATTCGCGTATAGTAGTTAATACAATGATAGACTGGAGTCAATGCCAAAAAGATGTATGTAAGCAAAAGTAATATAACAATATAAGGTAAGTGGCATACCTGGAGTCAATGCCGAAAAGATGACATGACCCCAGGTTCTCACATAATATTTATAGATGTGAATATAAGTAAATTATGTCATAACAGGATAATAAGTACATCATTGTGAGACAAGGAAAACGTACGCGTGTATGAGGTAACTGTGATGTCATTAGAGAGTAATCAGTATCATACGTCATATCCTTTGACAGACAAGGCTTTCCTTCCTAATTAGGATGGAACAAAAAGGGCTAACAAGATTCCCGACAAGGGAGTCGTGATCCAGGTGACAGCTCCGGATAGAGAGGACCCGACGTTATTGGCGTCACGGTAGTGAGTCTGAAATGTGGGATTCCAACGAGCAGCGGTACTTCTAGTAAGTAGCCTGCTTATGCGGGGCCCATAACCTGTTGGAACTTAACAACAGAATTCCACACCGGTGTATAACTAACACCTAGTAAACACATAAGTATTTCCTCAGAGACGTGTAAACATAACTGTATTGAATGTACCTAGTAAACACGTAAGTATTTCTAGGTACGAGTAAGTCAGTAAATATCAGTTTGTATGTATTGAGTACGACGCACCCTCAGTGTTAGAATTTGGACCTATACAATATCAGTTATGATACCTCAGTCCCGTATAAACGACTATATTCTGTACCTATACAATATCAGTTATGATACTGTAATGTTACTGTTAATAACCGTAGTTAAGGTAAAGTAAATGTTCGCTCACCCTCAGTCCCGTATAAACGACTGAGGGTGTGTTTCTATCTAGTCCATATTTATATGTATTCGTGCCATTGTTCAAGTGTGATGGGGTGGTGGCCATGTATGAACGGAGAGTGGTGCCTGGGCCTGTCACAATGTGAAGAGTAGTGCCTGGGCCGGCATGGTGAGTGCTTTGTCGTGGTGATGTCATTCCACTCTAACACTCCTCCTCACCACACTAACGCTCCTCCTCGCATGGAACCGTGGTGCTCTATCAAAGTCCAAGTCGCGGACGAAGATGTAGGAAGGCGGGGGATGCCAGGGCTTTGGTAAAGATGTCGGCGGTGTTCTCTTTTGATGGTATGCAGCGCAATGTTAGCTTGTTGGACTGTACCCGTTCCCGTAGGAAATGGTACTTAATGTCCACATGCTTGACCCGTGCATGCAGGAGTGGATCTTCTGACAGTGAAATCGCTGAATCGTTGTCACAGAACATGGAGGTCGGTCTAGTTGAAATGTCAAGTCCGATGTTCTCAAGGAGGGCACGGAGCCAGATACATTCTTGTGCGCATTCGAACGCAGCCATGTACTCGGCCTCGCAGGAAGAAGCTGCAACAGTTCGTTGTTTTCTGACAGCCCAGGATACAGCGCCAGCGCCCAGGCTCCAAACATATCCCCCCACACTCCGCCTGGTATCGGGGCAGCTAGCCCAGTCCGAGTCAGTGAAGCCTGTGAGCTCGGTGTCATTGTGGTATCCGCTAAGATGAAGCTGAAGTGTAACAGATTATACTTAGTAAATTAATTA
>QGOA01016399.1:0-21392 GCA_003313075.1 Termitomyces sp. MG16
TTATAATAAATATAATATAATATTTACTACTACAGTAAGTAAAAGCTGTGTGGCCAACGCCACATAGCGGACTACGCTACATGCAATCAGGCAGGTGGGCTGTTGCAGCCTCATCAGTGCCCCCAATGTGTTGAGCACAGACCACTGTGTGCAAGCCAGCAGAAACAAGGAGTGGAGAGCAGGTCAAAAGGGAATCTTTTTTGGATCTATGTGTACTGTGAGCAATTATCTTGCATCTTTGAATGAACTTTCCTAGAAAGACTTAAAATCTGCATTTAATTCGGAATTAATTATGCCTAAATGTCAGGATAAGAAAACTCTTGCTAGCACTATTTTGTCTCACTTCTTGGAATATAGGCAGAAATGTCTTACTCTTACATCAAATCAAATAAATAAGCAGTTGTCTTCTTTTTTTCCAAATTCTTCTTCTAAAATGCTCCCTAAACTTTTTTATAACATTGCTCTTTAGTTATTCAGTGAGAAAGTTTTGCATGCTTTACTAATTTCTGAAAATCCTTTGTTACATTATAAAAATTGTCAAATATATAAGCCTGTATTCCATCAGTTGTTGCTTTTATAATGGCAGCGAGCACAGAAAATTGTTGCTTGCCCCTAAGGCTGACTCATTATATAGACCTAATTCTTGGATTGCTCTTGTATCTCAGGCTTTTCAAGAAGGTCATCTATGTGTTAAGATTCTGCCCATGACTTTACTTATGAGGTACACAGTAACTTTGTGTATTCTATTTTTCTACTTTGCAATACAAGTTTGTTGCTGCTGTTTGGGGAAAGGAACCATAGGTTCCTTTGCTCAAAACATCAAAACCTGTAAGGGTCCATTGTGAGTTGCAATCTCCAATAAGTCAGGAGCTCTGCAACACGTTGTGTGAAATGCAGACTCCCTCAAAAATAGGAGCAGGACTGACCCAGTGGATGGGAGGGAGTGTGATCTTCATGAAGTCATCAAGTGCCAGGCAGTCTTGGATGTATGTATGGTGCTAGTATCAATGCGTGTTTGTGCAGATACAGGGCAAACATGTCAGTACTCTACCTGTCTATGTTTGTCACCACATCCAATGGTATTCCCCTCAGCAGATACTTTAATACTGACCCCACTCTGATTCCATGGAACTGAAATCTTTTCAGGCCCAAATCTGCTGCAACTGTGTTCAGACGCTTTGCAAATGCTGAATGAGTCAATGGACAATGAGTGCCTTGATATTTGTATTTAAATAGATGTCCTTCTTGGCGAGGCTTGTTGACTCTGTAGTGATTCTCAAGTGCCTCCATTGGATTGCATTTCTCTTGCTGGTGAGCAAAATAGAGGTCCTCCCCTTCGCTTGCCACCTTGGTCTTAGAAACAAAGATCATGGTGACCTGCATTATTGCCTCAGTCTCAACCTGTCCTGATATCCAAACATTTGACATGAGTGTTAGGATTGAATAATTTGACGCTCCATACTGTTAGCTTTCCCAGCCTTGCTATTGACCAGAAAACTACTTTTAGGCAGGCATTGACTGCTGCATCAAGCAGGTTGTTAAGGTCCAGTCCCCCTGTCAACTAGCTGATGAGATCTGTTGTAAAGAGCTCTCATTTCTTCCTTTTCAAAGTTGCTGGGGCTAATGCTGCTGCTCTGTCCAGAGCTGCCTGTACTTCTGTTTGAGTCATATCCCACTTCTGTCCATGCAACATGTGCCATGCCTGAACTGCATACAAGTTGTTTTTCAATGCTGATCCTGAGTATGATCCTGTGCATGCAGCTATGAATGCTAAGATCAGAGACTGGTGTGCCAAACAGCGCTCTTCCTCTGGAATCTGTCTGAGGTCATAGTACATGTGAAAAATGAGTAAACCTGAGCCATAAGAACCCTGCATGCCACTAGCCCATGCTGCTGACTTTACTGTAAGTACTCTTTGCACGTCTTCCTCCATTAGCCCTGCCATGTTCTGTACACCTGCTGTAATGGGCCTCCAGAGCAACAGCCAGTCCCTTGCTGCACAGTGTAGGCACAGCTCTGATGGTGCAATAGCCAGATCTTTCTTGTATAGGCATGGTTGTGTTCCAATTAGCTGGGATGGCAGAGATGCTCCAAAGTGCTGTACTACCTTATTCAAACCAGTCCTTGCAGCCTGGGCTGAGGGCAAAGACTTCCTCCTCAAAGTAGGTATGATTGATCTGCTCCCTGGCACAAGTGCTGCTGCAAGCTGTGTTAATGACCTGCTCAGCTGCTGATCCATACCTGTGTTGCCTAAGGAGGTGCAGTTCCTTTGGTGTGGGTGGTTTGGTTGCATCAATGAGGAACTGTTGGATGTCTTGTGGAAGTGATATTGATGGGAGGAGTAAATGTGTGCTTGGATACTTTCCCCTTGATAGTGCATCAGCTGAGTTGTCCTCACTAGAAACATAGGCCATGTATATAGTGCCTGATGCACCCGCTGCCTCAAGGAATGTGTGCAGTCTTTTGAACACACTATTGACTGCTATGTTCCTACTCCTGCCATTCTACCATCCCTCAACAACACCTTTATTGTCACCATAGATCCTCTGGTGCTGTCCTGCCCTCTGTCTATAAGATTGAGCATACAAGGAGCTCAAAACCAACTGCCTCAGCCCACTGTATATTGTGCTTGCCATTGAGTGTCCTCCAATCTGGAGTAAGTTGCCAAGCATGCCAGCAGCCACCAATGACAATACCGATGCCAATCTCTGAGCTTGCATCAGAAAATGCTCCAAGATCATGGACTGTAACTGGAGCTGGGATTGGTCTGCAATACTTGGACTGGAGGGTAGTGTACCACCATTCCAGATCCTATGTGAGTCCTTGTGTACTGTGTTACAGTACATATGGACAATTACTACCTGTAGAAAGCATCCCTTCCAATTTGGTAAGGTCTTATCCTGCTGGAAAAATTAGAGAGGCATGCAAGAGCTTATCATAGAGCCTTTGGACCTCTCTGAAAGTGTGCATAGAGGAAGAATTCCATTCTTCAATTGCTCAAAGGTATTTTTCTGCCTTGCCCTCTTCCAGGCCAACTGTTCTATCTTCAAGATCCCATGAGAGTCCAATGAAGGTATTCCTTGTTGCAAAAGGCCTATCCTTGGTTTTTTTTTCCATTGGATACTCAGTGCCCCAGATATTCAATCAATGTCATCCATGCCATACGTGAACTCACTGTTGTCTTCTTGCTGTTGGACATATATCAGAAAGGCACAATCCTCATTAAACTCCTCCACTGTTCCATCTTCAAACTCAGAGCCTCCATACCATACTCTGCTTTGATGTGGGCCTCTCTGCTCAATATCTTCATGCCATTGAAACCTCTGCTTGTTGTAATCTGTGATGTGTTCCTTCTTAATTCTGAAGAACATGTGATCATCGACCCATCTTGTGATTGGACCTATTCCATGATATTGCATGATGTCCAATGCAGCATCAGCTGGCTGCCCATAGCCTCCTGCTGACAGTGAGGCTCCGAAGCACAAAAATGTGTCGATGCAGAATTGATTCTCTCCAACTTAGGCCACTGTTGCCAGCCATTGTGAGCTGTGCAGTGGTATAGTCCTGTTTGCTTTCAACACATCTCTGACTGCTACCTGAAATTCTGGAGAAAGTCTCAAAATGATGAGTGCAACCACATTGAATGTTTCCCATGTACAAGGAAAGTGCTTAGCTGCAATGCTTGCATTAACTGATGGGTTGGGATAATCTTTTGATGGCATCTGAGGAAAGGATATATTTTGGATAATGCAAAAGTTTTCTGGTGTTGATTTTGGAACAATTGAAATTGGAGAAGTTTGAAAAGCTCCAATAACTTCTTCCAATGTTTTGCATGAGCAGGGACCAATATACCTTCCCTTCTCAATTTCCCTTTTGACTATCTTCCTGAAAACTCCCTCAAATTCCTTGGCTGAGCTCAAATTAAAGAGAACTTGCGTGAAGTTGATTTTTGGTAGATTAAATATGAATTCTCACTCAAGTCCATTAAGGATGTGAAGATACTTATGAAGAATACCTGCCCAATGTAGTTTCTGCTCCCAGATCTCTGAATTGTAAGAGCATGCATCAGAGAGCCTTCTGCACTCCATGGGCCTGAGACCAACATCTCAAACAGAAATGTCTTTTGTCATGTGGTTGACAGCAGCTTTGCTCACATTGCCAATCTCCACAAACTCCCTATCCATTGTGCATAACAAGGGAACAATTGACTCTCTCTGCAAGTGTTTGAAAGGCATCATCCCAGGTTTGAGTTCTGTTGCACTCGACCACATGGTGGGGGTTGTGGCCAAGACATACAGTGCAGGCAGCCAATGTCTTGCCTGTGCTGTTGCAAAAACCCCTTCCTTGTCTGTTGTGTGGTGACCTGCTCCATTTGTTGTTTCTGTGGGAGTCAATCTCATGGCCATGCCTCTCCTGTGATGATGTGCTGCAATGACTGCACTGGTGCCTACTTTGTGGGCTTCTGGAGCATTTGGTATGTCTCCATGCTAATTCCTTAGCTTCAAGTAAAGCCACCCTCTCTAGCTGTCAATGTGTCATGATATGATTGTAGCAGAGTATGGCAGTGTGTTGCATGGCAATGCAGATTATTGTATACAAAGTGGATACCATGGACCAATGTATATCTCAGATGTCATTCAATGTGTGTTGCAAGGTATAAGAGATAATGTGTGGCATAGCAGTGGCATAACAAGATATGTGCATCAGAATACCATAAGAAGATATGTAGCATAAGGGATGCATGGCCAGGGCATCATGTCATAATGCACAGTGTGGCATTGTCAGGTGTAGCAGAGGTGTGGCATGTATTTGTCAAGCATGCATCTGAAATAGTTGTGTTGTGCATCATGGAGTGATGCGTGTGTGAGGAAGATTATTGCCTAGTCAGTACTATCATCATTAGGAGTCTGGTGATGCTCACCAGACTATTATGCTCTCTGTCCTTGTGCCTTCTGTCATCCCTGTAAACCTCTTTCTGAGTCCTTGCCAACACCATCTCATCAAGGTGTCACAACCTCTCTCACCTAGAACCACCCCAGGACTCCCCCGCCAACTCCACAACATGACTCCTACCATCAGGGCCACCTCCACTGCCATCAGGGCCACCTCCACTGCCATCACACACATCAAGCCCTGCCATCACATGCATCCCCTAACAGCCCCACATCACAGATCTCAGAACCACCCGCTGGCACAATGACCTACAATCAGATCATGTCAAATTACCCCAGCCATCACGTATCACGCATCATGACCATCCCTCCACATCAATTGATTGTGCGCTCTGCATGCACGATTCCTGGTATACAATTTCCTTTCCTCCCATTCATTTCCGGAACCACCTCAGACATCCCGGGACCCCTCAGGAACCCAGAGTAACCCCTACCAGTACTTAAAGGGTAGCTACCCACTTGTAGTAGACTGGTCTTGATATTACATTGATTGTTTGCATGCCCTTTGATTGACTGGTACACACTGACTGGCACACTCAACTTGTTTGCATGCACTTCACGACTTAAGCTTTACTAACCTGGTCTTGTCCTAGAACCCCCAGTTCTTGACTTGATTCTAACCCCTTACCCTTTCAACCTCACCTGATCCCCAGACTAAGTTCCTTATTCCAGAAATCCCCTATTTGTGTCTTGAATCCTGGAGCACAGTCCAGAGTTCCAGACACCCAAGTACATGTAGATCAAGTCCGTCTTGTAAGGGTGTTGCTTTCCAGGAAAGCCTCTGACTCAGCAGAACCTGACACAAGGATGCTAATATTCCATGCTCCACTCAGAGAGCCTATGGCTTGGTGCCACACTCATCACTGCTCATCTTGGTACAAAAGCAGGGCTTCTGTGTTGAGAAGATCAGATGATGACCAATATAGATGGGACTGAAGTCTGCCCCAGAAGTTTGCAAGCATTGTAATGTGTTGCTCAGTCCAGGCAGCTGCCTCTATCACAAACAGAATTCTCCTAACTGCCATTGTGAAGTTGTCCCATGTCAAGAGTCTGTCTGGGATGACAAACTTTGATTCTTTAGCTGCAGCTGCTGGTATCTGGTCAACTTTGCCATCTTTGCCTGTGACTGCAATCATTGCATCCTCATCTACTGTGGATCTATTGCTCTCACATGCTTTAACCCTGCATTTGTAAAATACTAAAGTTTGATGTACATCCCCTTCTGAAGCTGTGAGGTTGCATATTGGGATGCTATTTTGACTGGCAAGGTGGGCAGAGGATGCATGGGAATTTCCAAATATTTGAGTCTATTCCTCTTCAATTCCTCACCTGCAGCCACTCTCTCCCCCTGGACTCTGGCCTCTGCTTCCATTTCTCTGCACTGCTCTTTTCTGTGGGCTCTCTCTGCTTCTCTCTGCTCCTGCTCTCTTGCTTGTGCATCCCAGATTGCACACTCTGCCCAGTTCATGGCATTCCATACTTGTGTCATCATCACATAAGCTATTGCATCATCCATGTTCTCATTTGCTTCACGCATGTCTGCTCAGTGTAATCGTTGGTTACAAGCTAGAACAATCTTGTATGTATCACACAGTGCTGAATCAGACCACAGTATCAGATTGACTAGAACTAGAGTGAGTACAAGATGTTGTCTTACATAATACTCTATTGAATGCATATAGCATCATTGATGCTAGTAACAAGTGTGATGCTCCATTACATACCCTCCAATGAGACCAAATACTCAGTCTTAAGAGAGGAGTTGAAGTGAAATGGAGGATGCACAATAGTGCAAACAGTAGTCAAAGACACGCTTCACATTGCTGCAAGATGTTAGTGTCATGTGTGAAGTAGTTGTGTCTTTCTGAAACACAAAATCTTGCAGTCTCTTAGCAGACAGGTGCACATATGATGCAAGCAGCTCAAAGAATATAAAATTCAAAATAAAACAAAAAAAGGTGACTCCTTCTCTGAGTCCGCTGTTTATACACGCTACACTGCAGTGCATGTCAGCCTAAACAAATTGAGTGCTTTACTCAGTGTTATCTAAATAAAATGTGGGCGTATAACCCGTCCAACAATGCTTCCACAACTGCACCCATCTCTGTCACCATTGACTCCTCCTCTGTTGCAATGTTAATTGTGGGAGGGGGAGGCACTGATTCCATCCTCGGTGGGGTTATGGGCCCCTCAGCTGCAGGTGTGTCTACCACCATAGGCTTAGTTAGTGCAATGTTAATTGCTGAAGCAGTAGTGAGTAGCGTACCATGCACTGCCATGCGTTTTAGAAGATTGACCCGATTCAGGTCTATGCCAATGAGATAATAGAGGCCATTGGCCTCAGGGTTTTTGGGAAGACAACTTTCTTCATCGTACTTGAACATCAGATAATAATAATTGTCTTAATCATCTCCCACCATCCATCCCATTGTGGGATTGTGGAAGGAGTGCCATATTTGTTTAAGCGCTCCATGCACTTGTCATTGATTTGTCAGAAGATGTCCATAGACATTGTGGGGGCATGGAACTGCTATTCTAGGAAGACCACTCCATATGTATATGCATAGTCCACCCAGTCGGGCAGTATCTGGTTGTGTAACAAGATGTGTAACACGTCATCATTGGAGAAGTTCTGTGCAAAGTCATCTGGCACATGAACTGGGTGGAGTTCTAGCTGTGGCCCTCTCTGGGGCTCAAATGGCTGGTCAGGGAACATTGCATTATATGAGGCAATTGCCTCATAATAAAGACCTGGGCAGGCCATGACAAGGGTCATGCGCTGCACCATTATGGGCTTGGCTGCACTGTTAGTGCAGAGAGCTTGACATAATGCAAACCCAAAGAGGGTTCGCCAGTGCATGTGGTATGCATGATCAACTATGATGCCCTGATAGGTGTTTTCCAGCCCAGGACAACCAAAGACCAGCACATACTGTGCTAGCTGGTCCAGATTGAATAGAGTAGCTGGGTCTTGAGCACACATTACATGCAGCATGGTGGAACCATCTTCTTTCATGTGCAGATAGTGCTCCAGAATGTGTCAGCGCTCAATGAGTGCCAGGTTATCAGCCCCCTGCATTGGGCTGACAGGGTTCTGGTACTGAGAATCCCTCATTAGGAGCCTCATTGTTTGGTCATGCAGAGACTTGTCTGTTCACTGGGCAAATATCTGGAGCTCTGTGATGAGCAGGTACATGGTAATTCTGTTGCATTGAAGGGTGTGTGGGTTTGAATAGTACTTATAGAGCCAGTTAAGCTCTAATGGACTGCAGGGAAGACCGCAAGGGGAAAACTTGTAAATAATGCTGGCTGATAGGCCAGCACAGTGCCCAGAAGAAAACTCAAAAGCCGCTGCCTGATTGGCGTTGGCTCCCAACAGCACAGCATTCAAATAATACAAATAGTAGGTGCAGTGGCTGAGTGCTCCTCTGAAGCATGAGTTCATCTGCTTGATGTTGAGCAGGCCCCACACCTTCACCTCCAATCCATCAGGGATCTTCCCCAAAAACTCATCCTGGGCTCTATATTTCAGGGCCTGCAACTTCTTGGTGCGATTTGCCTTTTTCTTTGCAATGTGCTTATTGCATGATACTCATTAGAATCGGTTCACTGCCGATTCCTCTTCCTCCCTCTCCTTGTGCTCTGAGCTCGACTCTCCATAGTCGCTCTTGTTGGACAAGGACACAACTGGTGCTTTGCCTTTTCTAGGCCCGGGTGGATTTTTTGAGGTCACTACCAGATCATTGTATTGCTCTGGAGAGTGAGGGTCAGTGGTTAAGATGACTATGGGATTGTGTGCCTGCAATGCAGGCATAGTAATGGGCAATAAAAACAACATTGAGACTTTCCTGGCATGTGCGGAAATGCTGGCCAGAAACTCTATCACCTCCAGTTTGAAGGCATTGAGAGGCGGCTTGCAGCCATGACATTGGCATGAAGGCCCCAACTTGGCTGGGGCAGACGGTTTGAATGGTGGCTGAACCACCAGAGAGGCAAGTGTGTTTCATGCCAGAGTTCTCCCTCCAGGCTCAGTGTGAGGGATGTTCTGCATGGGCGCTCATGACGCCACAGTGATGGATTTGGATCCCATACATAGGTAGGGCCCAAGACAATGCGGTTTCCCACTGACTCAGAGACAGTCCTGCCAGAGGCTTGCTGACTGCAGCCAGCAACTCTGAGGAAGCCTGAGGGGCCAGGGCAGTTAGCTGCGATGACGAGGCCACAGGCTGAGCAAGCTGCTCAGGGCACGCTGATTGCATGGCCAATGGCATCCTAGCCCATGGAGAGTTGACCAGTTGAATGGGCTAATATTTGGCCCTCTTGACCTTGGTGGTCAGTTTCTTGAAAGTAGACACTTTGCACTTAGATGCACGTTTGATCTGTTCCAGCACTGCAACATGCTGCCTCTTCATGAGCTCAATCTGATCAAGCAATCTCTCCATCACTATCATGGCCAAACTGTCCTGCAGAAAGGACACAGTTGCAGAGACAGGCTGTCCTGCTGCTTTCAATCTGCTCAGGAGTGTGTTTGGCACTGCTAACTCCTGCGCTTGTGGTGCAGGTTTCACATATGACTCTGCCATGGGACAATGCACCCATGGTATTAATGGCAGCTCCGTCACTGCACCCACATATGTCAATATCAATGCAAACAAGCATGACAATGGTTTCTGGTAATAGCACTTGTGGTGTGTGCTGTCCTCTGGGCACTCGTAGCACCCTTCATCATCAACCTCCATCTTATGCAAGTAGAGGGATGTCTGATATGGGAGCGGTTCCTCATGGCCTGAATAGGCCATGCCTGCTGACTGATACTGGCTCACCGCCAGATATGGCAGCTGCCTCTGGTGTGCAGGGTTGTTATCTCAAAATTGTATATTCAGGGGTCTTCCCCCTCTACTAGAGCCCTGCAGGCTCTGATCACTCTTTTGTGGCCTCCAATAGGCCATTATAAAGCAACACGTCAGCTACGTGTATTGGAACTGAGGAAAGAAAAGAGAAAAAACAATCTCCTAACTCTTTTAGTAGTGTAAACAACCACAAATACATGCCACCCAGTCTTTCACCAGCAATCATAGTCGCATAAACAGCCACAATTAGTAGCTACCTGGTTAGTTACCAGCCATCAAAGTGGACTTCATCCACATTCCACTACCACATGCATGTTATATGCATTTTGCTAGCTGTTGAGAGTGTTTCATGCCCTGCAGCTCTAGGTACCTGTCCATCACTGCAAGATCTTTGCAGTTCACTAGCCATTTCCAGATAGTATCACCTAAGCTCCACCTTACCTTGAATTCAAGGTTTTCTCTTATCTATCTATGACCTATGAGGTCATCTACAAACCATTTCTGGTCATCACCAGTTCCAAAGTCATATGGCTCCAGAGTTGCACGATTAAGAAAGAGCACATCACTATTGGCTAAGTACAGTTGCAACAGCAACACATGGAACTTAGGGACTATCCTGCATGCTTGCAGTGCATGGGGCAGTTCCAGCACGTAGTTAGACATGCTCGGCTTGGCCTCAAGGACCCTATATGGTCCAATCCACTTTGGGCACAGCTTACTTGCTCTGCCTTTTGGCAAGTTCAAGTTCTTTGTTGAGAGGTACACTAGGTTCCCTTTCTCGATGTCCAGATCATCACACCTGCAATTATTCACATGTTTTGTCTGCCATATGCACAATTAGATAATTGCATCATGGGCATCTGCCAAGTTCCTTAGCACATTGCACGTAAACTGCTTTGTTGGTGCAAAGTTCACAAATCATGCATGGCATATAGCCATTATTGAGTTCAAAGGGTAAATACCTTGTAGTTTCAGATATGCTCACATTTATCGTGAATTCAATGAGTGGACATCTATTCACCCAGTCCTTCTGATCAGGACATATGAATGCTCAAAATATTTGTGCAATATTTCTATTTGTGCATTCTGTCTGACCATCTGTTTATGGATGAAACGACATCAACATAAGCAGTTTGTGCAGCTCCTTCTACCATTTGGAAGTGAACTTAGCATCTCGATTGCTTATGATCAAACTTGGCAATTCATGAAGGCGCACTATCTCCTTGAGATAGATCCAAGACGAGTCTGAAACTGTCATGGTAATCCTTACTGAAATGAGATGAACCATACTGGTCATTCTGCAGATCACTACCCAGAGGTAGTTAAAACTCTTCGACTCAGGAAACAGACCTATAAAGTCCAGCCTGATCAACTCCCAGGGTTTGACTGATATAGAAAGCAAATGTAGCTTCCCCAGTGGCTTTAATGTTGATACTTTTGACTGTTGACATAGCTCACATGTTGAGCAGAATTGGCTTGTTTCCTTGGCCATTTGTGGCCACCAGTACCAGCGTCACACATAGTCCAGCGTTTTCTGAATTCCGAAGTAGCCCACTACTCTGTGGGCCTGGTCCAGGATAGTTGTGATCAATGACCTCTCTCAGGGAATGCAGATGACTTTGGACCCAGTGAGTCTGGTAAGGTAGACAAGCTGCTGCTCCACTTTGAAGTGTAGATGCACTTGGATATTGTTCAGAATCTCTAAGAAGAGATTGTCATCCTTGTATCCTTGCTTGATACATGTGCAAAATTGTGCATTGCCTAAGTTGGCCGGTGCAGGCTTATGGTCCTGTAAATCCAGTGCCTGCTGGAGAGTCATCTCAGTACCACTAGGGGGCACTTCTTGCCTTGTTTCTTCACTTGGCTGAGGAACCTCATGATTCACTGGCACCTGGGCCTTGATATCGCAAGCTTCTCGCTGTTCTTGCAGTTGCTTGCTACAACATGTTTCCTGTGCTCACATGGTGTGTAGCTTGACTATATGTTCCTTGATTTTATGGAATCTATGCAGGGGCAAGTCTTTGCCCTCTGGGTCAATGCATCTGTCCATCTGGACATAGTCATGTGTGTCATGGACGTCATCTTAAGTATTGTTCTCAAAATATCAAGACAGGCAATCCACCACTTTGTTCAATTCATCTTCAATGTGTCTTCTCTTAGCGGATGGGGTTCTTGTACGATTTTTACTGGTGGCAAGTTTTGACTGAATATGCTTGCCATGTAGAATGTGAGGGGTGCGCTAAAGGTTTCAGGGCGGTAAGGGATAATGGGATGTAAAAGTATGCTGGTAAGCTGTTGCCGTCGTAGTAGGGGAATTGGCTGTTGTATGAGGTGCACGAAACCATGTAAGCGGTCGATCCAGTCTTCGAAATCGCTATCAGCCTGTGGGTCCATTGCCGGGTCGCCAGGCTGCCGCGGTCACCTAGAGAGTCCATCTGGTCCGTGGAAAGAGCTCTTGACATGGACCAATTCAAAGTGAAACATAAGGATAGCAACTACCCACCGGTTCATGCTAGCGGATGGCTGGATGTCGGGATTCTGCAGCATGCCTTTGATGTATCTAGCGTCGACTTCAACAATAAGGTTCCGCACACCAATCAAATACATCTTTAGCAACTGGAAAGCCTTGAAGAGTCCATAGAGCTCTAGTTTGGGCTGACTGTAGTGAGATTCCCGGTTGTTTAGCGTGATAGACCCAAAGCGGTTGTAGTGTCGCTGTTTCCGATTGTCGCTAAGGCACTGGCACAGAAAGTAGCCAACAGCAATGTACGAAGTATCCACCGCCAGGATGACAGGGTCGGCAGAGCTATAGTCGATGGGGACTAGGGGTTTGGCATCTTGCAGAGCTTTTACCAAATCTCGTTGAGCGGTGACCTGGTCTGGCCCAAATTCAAAGGGCTCGTTAGCGCAAGTGAGTCGGTTAAGGGCATGTGCATGATGGGCAAAGTTCTTGACAAATATCCTGAGAACACCAACGGTACCAAGAAAGGCGCGAACTTCAGATAAGTCGCGGCAAGAGCCCCAGCGCTCCAAGAGTGCTAGGCGAGACTCATCGGGAATGCGTCCATCAGGAGTGCAAATGTGACCAAGTATTTTGAACCTTGGCGCGCAAAGGAGGAGCTTGTGGCCGCTAAAGGTTCCACCGCTATACTTCATACGTTGGAGAACTCGGTTGAGCAACTGGAAAAACTCCCATAGCACTAAGCGAACATTGGAGTTGTTGGGATGAGTCGCCGGTAAGCCGTTGACGAGTCACCAGTCTTTGGGGCCTTTAACGCCAACGTCATCAATGAAGCTAAGAACGTTATGCGGTATCTCGGGTTGGAGGATGAAGGTAATGTCGTCATGGAATATAGGGACTGAGTTTGTCCAGCCCATTGGTAAGGTGACTAGGCGCAATGCGCCAAAAGGAGTTTGAAAAGTAGTGAGGTCGTGGGAGGAAGGGTGTATTAAGCGTTCATCATAGCCAATGTAGAGATCAAGGGTGGTGCCACAAATACGCCCAGCAAAGGACTCGGCAACGTGATCAGGAAAAGGCGGTACACCCGAGTGTCGTATTGTAACCCTATTTAGTGGTTCAAGGCTGTGGACTATGCGCAAATTACCGTTCTTCTTGAGGACACAAAACCAACGGGAGCGGTAAGAACTGTTGGAAGGCTCGTAGATGCCAGTCTTGATCTTGGTCCTTATAATCTGGCAAACCTCGGCTTCAATCCCAGGCAGTAATGGTCGGTTGTGCTCCATCCATGGCATGTGAGGAATGGTCAGGATTACCACAGGTGGGAAGAAATCTGTGTGTAGACTGCCGCATTCTGAGTCTTCCCAAGCGAAGGCTTTGTCTTGCTTAGCGACGAGATCGGTAAGGACGTTTAACTCATCTTTGGTCAAAAATCCTGTATCATGCTCCTTTGCGAATTGCTGTTGGCGTTCTGCGGTAAAACGTCCCGTGGGCTGAAAGGGTGGTGGGTTTGGTGATAAGGTAGGCATGTCGGCAAGCGGGTCGCCAATGATCTGGCACTCGATTCTAAACGTCTCGGGAGAGTGTGCGGCGACGGGTTTTGTTTTGAGCGCGACAGGTTTATACTTCTTTTTGACTTGGACCCCTTTCCTTTTGGGAGTGTTAGCTTGGTTATATACAGAAGTGGAAAGGGGAACTGTAGTGGCAAGTCCGAGAATGGCAGGAGATGAGGCTCTGAGAAGAGTGGTAAGATACGTATCGGTAGGCGCAAAATTTTGGAACGATTCTGAGGCGGTAAGATATATGTACGCTAGGGCTGAGTCGGTAATGTTTGGGTTTTTCTGGGAAAGCTCAGCGTCGATAGCGGTAGAGGAAAGTAAAACTTCTTTGTCAAGACAAGCGGTAGATAAGATATTTACAAGACCAGTAAAATGGTCATATTCCAGCGTTAGCGCCACATCTCCATGATCGTCGCCAATCACCTCCTCGATGGTCTGTGAAAACACCGGTGGGGAGGCTCGTTGGCATGTTGGTTGGTAAATTCCGTGGGCTTAGCACGGGTGCCTTTTCGTTGTCCCCTAGGGAACGTCGGCACTGTTCGTTGGATTCCAGAATTGGGGTCGCTAATTGTCAAGGTCGTTTCGTCGTCGGTAACGGTCTTGACGACTGATCGTGCCAAGACGTCGAAGGGTCTGCCGAGTAGTAAGTCGTATGCTGGGGAGCGTAAAATGTGTATCTGGAGGTAAAAAGTAATGTCGCCAAGGGTGCAGGGCACATTCTTGGCGAGGCCCAAGGATCTGTCTACAGTACCGTTAGCGCTCTGCATGTTGAGTATAACTGTAGGGTTGTAAATGAGACCCAAATGGTTAGCGACTTCTGCTGCCATAGAGATAATTTGAGAACCGCTATCCACAATCGCCTCTACCTCGTGTTTGTTGTCGACGGTTAGCGCAACTGAGCGGATAGCATGCGATTCTTGAGTGACGGTAAGGATTGCCAGGTCTTCACCGTGGTCGACTGACCTGAGATAGGTCTCTACTGGGTCCACAAAGGTGGCGTTGGCAATGGTGTCGGCAGGAGAGTCTTCATTGTCCAGCGAGTCGATGGTAACGGCAAAACCAGGAAGCACGTCGTCAAGGTCCTCGACCTCGGCAATGGTCGTCGCCAAGGGACGTCAAGGAGTAACTGCCATTTTTACCTGATTGCGAACGTCAGGAGCAATACTGCAAAGTTCTTCTACTGACAAGGTGACGGCGGTTTTCATGATACGGCTGAAGACATGGTTGGATTTCTCTATATCAAAAATTGGCGCAGTAGGTCGGTAACTGCCTTCGGCACGCTTCTCGGGAGCGGCAAAATTTTGTTGTGCGGGAGCATGATAGCGGTCGGGAATCCCTGAGTAGGGATGGAGAGGCGGCAGAGGTGGTTCGGGAGCGGCAGCGGACAACGATGGTTCTGGAGTGGTAGCGGGCAGGGCAGCAGGAGCAGAAGTCAGTAGCTTACTAGCGGGAGACATTGGCTTGTATCCTTTGAGAGGCTGTTTAGGCTGCTTAACTTCAACCCCATCAAAAACCTGATTCTTCAGTGAGTCCAACTCCTTCTGTAGCTTGGCGATACGTTCCTCCCACGAGAAGGTGGGTCGGTCGCCAACGCTGTTGAAATGTAAGACCTCGTGGATCATTTGCTGTTGGGTCGCCTGTTCAGGGTCGGGGTTGGCGTTGCCAGAAAGCGTGCCGGTAACAATCTGTCCTGGGTTGCGCCTATGCCATTTGTCAACTCGTTCCTGGAAGGACTTCTTGTCTGGGTAGTTGGGAATGGTGGCGCCAGTAGTAAGAACTATCTTGCCGTCGATAGCCCTTCGAATTCTTCCTTGCCAAATATAATTTTCGAGGGTAACGCAGCATCCTCTAGTCATAGTGTGGCCAATTTCCCTGCAAAAATGGCAAGGGCCTGTCGTGGGTATATTGGTGGGTTGGTTGGCAGCGAGGTTGGTGGTGATCATCGTTTCAATGCGAGTCATGGCAGATGCGACGGCAGCGGTAACGGCAGCGTTGAGATCCTCCTTCTTAACAAAGTTGGCAGCGGGAGGTGGGATGGGAATGATACCGTTAGTTCGCTCAGGGGGTGGGCTCGTCCTAGCACGTTGCAACCCAACGCCAGTGTCTGTTCCCTTGAGAACCCACTTACCGGCTTCAAAGATGTCGGCAACGTTATATGGCTCGTCTGGGTGGTGGTCCTGATGAACTATTTCTAGGCGACGAGCAATGTGAGTCCAAAGTGAAGTCGGGATGCCTTGTTGGAATAGGCGATGTTCCTCGTTAATATATAGCTTGCCGTTTTGCACTAACCACCTAGCAATCTTTTGGAACTCGCGGTAATACGTGGAGAAGGCGCCAAGAGAAGATGTACTGTTGTCGAAAGATTCATGAACTAGTTTCTGCAGCTCGTTTACCGAGTAGCGGGTAGCTTCCTCAGTGCCAGGGTACAACTGGATTACCGCCGTCTTCCAGTCCTCATACGAAGCACCTCGGGCGGGAACTGGCGGTGCAGCAGGAACAAAAGCTGCAAACTCGGCAAGACCTGTCCATGTTTCTGCCGTGTCGTAAGACACGTATCTTGCCACATATTCCTTCATCTGGGTGTGGTCGGTAATCCCACAATCCCTGAATAAGTACTCTAATTCCTTGAAATACTGAGAGAGATCCCGTGGCTTAGACTCGTCCCATCTCGGTGCCGAGAAGTGGTTACATGGCGGCATGCGCTGAACTGGTTGTTCCATGGCGACAGTGGTACCGAGTTTGGTTAGCGGAGGTGGGGAAGAGGTTCTAGGTATTGGCGACGGGGTAAGCGAAATGACGAGTTGGGAAAGAGGCGTTAAAGGAGTAGTGGGGGTAACTGGTTGTGGTACGGCAAGCGGTGACGCTAAGAGATCGTCAGCGCTAAAGTCCAGAGAGTGCGGGTAGAGATCAGGGAATTCGCCTACAGTGGCGTTCTGTAGTTCCTGTGCTAGCGATAGACCTGGTAAGGCACCAGGTGGTTGTGGAGTTGATGGGTGAGAAGGAGCTATGCCTTCTGCCAACTACTCTAGCAGACGGCGCCTACGCTGGAGACGGGTTTCTGGCGGAATTCTGCCCTAAAGTTCCCTCGTGGTGGGCTCCAATTTGATGATGCCCAAAGTTTGGTCAGTAACAAATATAGTTATAGTGTTACCATACCAATAACTTGCGTTGGGCACACTAAAGTAATGAGGGAGTTCCGGGCAGGTCCCAGAGAACGCGTCTGTGAAAAAGGTGAAAAGTCGGTAACGGGTGTCGGCAAGTGAAAAGCGCTAAGGTAAAGCGCCTATGAAAGATGCGGTAAGTGAACACGGCAAGGATAGCGACAAGAACACAGTAAGCTTAGCGAGGTCTAAGTGTCGTTGATGCCTGCCGTAGCTGCAAGGCGCGAATAGGTCAAAGGATGGCGAGAGTCTGCAACTGCCGACGACTTCGACGTTGCCGACCATAAATAAAATCTTGAATATAAGGGAGACTGAAGCAAAGGGAGCAGGAAACTCTGTACTCGTCTGATGATTATTGTACAAGTTGGTAAGTACTTTTATACTACAAAGAGTTCGCCGTCGCCAGTGGCCAAAGAGCGGTAAACTAGAAAATTTTATAAGGGGTAGCCCCAATGGTTTCAGATCCCTGCCGTCCATTCAAGACCCTTAGCGGCGCCAGGCGGCAGATCGCGATGCTAAACCATCAATCCATCATTCTTCTGTCTATCAACATCCCTAAGCGGTGTCAGGCACCAAATTGGAGGCGCTAAGCGATGTCAGCCGCCAAGGTCAAACACCAAGCTGTCTGTCGGTTTTTTGACAGATCATCAATCCTCTCGCTAAGCGCTGTCATCAGTGACTGATGCCATCTGTCAGTTGTCATTCTTGCTGCCGTCGGCGCTATCATTGATCGGATCTGCTTCTTGCCATACCTGGCCGTCAAATATCGCCAAAATTGGATGATTAGCATGCGCTAAGGTATCCCGAGTTGGTGCCACGTTGCTGTAGCCTGCCATTGATGCGCTGATCCTGTATGGGATCCTATCAATGGGCAGACAAGGAGTGTCTGGTCTCATATGTGGACGTAAATGGCCACAAAGCATGGACTCTATGGGACTCTGGAATTACCACTTCGGGTATAACGCCCCAGTTTGCCCACATGTATGGAATTTCTGTACAAGAGTTAGATACACTATTGGCATTGCAGCTGGGCACCATAGGAAGCCATGCTATGGTGCAGTATGGGATGAATGTAACTGTCCAGACACCGGGCTTACATAGCCAGGAGTACATGGATGTAGCAAACTTTGATCACTATGATATGATACCAGGAACACCATTCATGTGGTGTAACAAAGTCATGCTAGACTTTGATCACTGTCAGGTGCTAGTGAATGGGAAGGTGATCCCAGCTGAATGGGCTACAGCAGATGACACTGATAATTGCCTGCAACGTCATCGCACTATGGAGAAGCACAAGAATTCTCCATGACTCGGCCGGCACAAAGTGCTGGCAGTGGAGGATGTGGATGAGGAAGTGCAGGCCATGCCTGGACTGAGCTCAGACCACAATATGGTGATGATGAGCAAGGAGGAGTATTAAGCCTCCAAGATGAGAGACGAGCAAATACTCGCTTCTGATGATCGAGGTGCAAAGCCTCCAGACAAGTGCCAGCAAAAGACAAAACAGTGTGAGGACTCAGTGGAGGTATGCCCCCCTATGTCCTCACGAGTCAAGCTAGATGACTTGAGGGACAGCAACCAAGAGGTGGAAGCCTCATGTGGGGAGGACACGCAGTCCCTATGGGAACAACCAGCCCTCCTTCCCAAGTACGACTGGGCATATGACCCTCAAATGCCACAGGAGTGGAACAAACTGGTGGCAGCCACGTGTGCGCAAAATGCACACCAGCAATGGACGACCGTCATACCAGAGTATTGCCAGCCAGTGTCAGACAAGGTGTCTGTAGCATACTCACTTGTACATGAGGGAAAAAGTCTCATGGCTCATAAGGCAGCGGTACCGGGTTCCTCAATGACAGTGTTACTTGGGTGCTTGCAATGTGCAAGCAATATGCACTGCAGCCTCAGCCCTCAGAGATGGTGGAAGTACTTCCCCCAGTGCGTATGAAGGCGAAACAGAAGGCGACAAGGCTTTGTGAGGAAGATATACCTCAGTTGCGTCAGCAATGGCAAGAAGAATTTGCCAATATGGTCAATGGGACCAAGGAGGAACTCCTGCCCTGGTGGGAAGTGAACCATGAGATCAATCTCATAGATGAGAGCAAGCAATGCAAGTACCATTTGTCGCGCTGTCCACATGCACTTCAGGAGCAATTACATGATAAAACTAATTGCTATTTGAATGCTCAGTGGTGGTCACCATGCACCACTGCTCAGGCTACACCATTACTGTGCATCCCAAAGAAGGATGGAACCCTTCAAACAGCGCTTGATGCACATTGGCGCAATAACAATACCATAAAGGATGTAACTCCTTTACCAGACCAGGAAGTAATCTGGGAAGATGTGGCTTGGGCAAAGTGTCGCTCAAAGATTGATCTTACTGATGCCTATGAGCAGGTGCACATTTGCACTGAGGATGTACCCAAGACCGTATTTGCATCAATCATGGGCACATTCACAAGCAACATAATGCAGATTGGGAACTGTAATGCCAGTGTGAATTCAAGGTCATATTCTACACTAGCAAGCCCCAGAACTATCAAGTAATACTTACACCAAGTACTACATTATATGTTTATTTTGACTTCTGGTGCATGGTGTGTCCCTGACTGCTGGTACAGCATTGTATCAGTGCTGTGGTCACACTTGCTCCTCAAGAATGTGGACTTTGTCCACCTCTTCCTTGATAGTGACTTGCTTTTGAGGTGTCTTAACCTCCTGCACTGCAAGTAGTGCCTCTGGCTCTGCCAGAGTTGTTGTCACAGTCTCTACTTCAGATAATGCCTGCTGAGGCACTTTGCTGACAATGCATTGATGGTTTGCAGTGTTCTGATGCCTAATGTAGTCTTGCTGAGACTCATTGGCCTGACGAGGCACATTTAGCAATTCCATTGCATCCGCAATTAATGGCGCTCATTGGTGCACACTCATTTTGCATTCCACTGAGTTGGCTGGAGTGGCCATTGAGACTGCTGACCCTCGCGCTGCTCTGCGCTTGAGGTATTCCACCACTTTGAGTTCAAAGATATGCACAAATAATTTGATATATTCAGTTGAATCTGCACAGGGTACATTGTGGCTCCTAGCAGCCAGTAACTGTAGATGCTTTACTATGTAAAGCTGCAGACACTTTCATGTCAATTCCTTTGTAACCAATGGATATCAGTCCAATACCAGCTGTAGCTGGATAGACAGGGTCAAATGCGACCTCTTGCTTTCCTTGTCATCTGAGGATTCCAGCTTGGACTCTAAGTCCAGAGCTCTCCTGAGGCCTCCATACCTCACCTGCAGCTGTTTGCCAGCCCTTCCATGCAACTCCAGAATTCTAGGCACCAACAATGCCTCTTCCGACCTTACAACCTTGTTGTCCTCCCTACTGACCACTATTGCTGGTCCTTGCTTCTGTCCTTGTGTTGTCAACAATGACGGTCCTGGTTCAGTGGCAGCGTCTGCCACATACTCCAAATGTCGTTCAGTTGATGCAGTCCAGAATGGGGTGCTATGCGCGAATGCACTGCCTTGTACCATTTCCGAGTACTGGGTAAGGTCTGGTTGACCTTCGGACTGAGCTGATGAGTTCTTGGGCAATACCAGGTACATCAATAAAGGCATTTGTCTCGCTGGCAGTGACACTCCTGAGACCGTGGATCTCTCTCCTGGTTTACCACCAGGCCATACAATGGACATCATCTGTGATATGGATAGCCCACCCAACATTCCAAAGCTTGTGCTGACATCACAAGGTATCTTTTCATCCTGCTTTGGCGGGGGCTGATATGCAGATGTGGATTGCCTCTTTACAGCTTGAGACACAGGTGGGTCACCTGTGTCTGCAGCTGGGAAAGGAGGGTCCGGATCAAGAGAGCCAGTCATGGAAGCACGTTTTTGATGTGATGCCAACAGAAATCAAAAGGTTTTGGTGATGAGTTGCCTAGTTGGTAACAAGCCTAGAGTCTAAAGCCAATAGCAGAAGATTCAAAAAAATGTAACCATTGATTATGAGCTAGAACAATCTTGTGTGTATCACACAGTGCTGAATCAGACTGCAGTATCGGATTGACTAGAACTAGAGTGAATACAAGATGTTGTCTTACATAATACTCTATTGAATGCATATAGCATTGTTGACACTAGTAACAAGTGTGATGCTCCATTACACTCAGGCACCTGCAAAGGCCTCTGGTGCAAAGTCAGGGCTTGTCTGATTGTGCAGGTTGGAATTTGGTATATCCATAAGCTCTATGTTGGGTTTAGGATCCCACTTTTTTCTGATCACTTCAAAAGGGAATCTTATCTGGGTCTATGTGTGCTGTGAGCAGCTTTCATGATGGCAGTAAGCACAGAAAATTGTCGCTTGCCCCTGAGGCTGACTCATCACATAGACCTAATTCTCGGATCGCTCTCGT
>QGOA01016529.1:0-17961 GCA_003313075.1 Termitomyces sp. MG16
TATTCTTTTTGTTGATATGAGAGAAGAAGGTCGTTGTGAGGTTATTTATATTTGTGTCTATACTTTTTTCTCAGGAAAAAGTGAGAAGGAAATGTGTAAAGCATTTTCCAATGTCCTTGAACCTTTTTCCCTCCAAATACAAGCATCCAAAAATAGCATAACGCATTTTTTTCTCAGGATGAAGTAGAGTGAATGAATAATGATGCGAAATGTAAAGTCTTTATTTATGTAAAGTAGGACCTTGAGTAAATGCATTTAATCTACACAAGCTCGTGGGGCTACGTTGCGCGCGCGCACACTTCGTAAAGTAGATTTATAATTTTTATTGATTTTAATTTGAATGAAACTTAGAAAGTCACACTCGAAATTGGGAGCAAATAGTATTACTACTGAATCCCTAAGTCAATCGCTATGCGCAAGGCCTAAGACGTCCACTCCCTGGTGACTCCGAGCCGTGGCAAGTTGATTGCTTGCCCGGCCTCCCCGGAATCCCCCGCCCTTTGTATACTCCCCTATCCTACGCACGGACCATTGCGTATCTCGCATGTTTCATCGTCGGTTCTTGACCGTGCCGTGCCCAGGCAGTCGGTTAGCGTATTACCGAGCCCGGGCTTGTGGCTTGTCCGTTCCCTGGGTGCGCGTGGTTACCCCTTTTCACGGCTAATCCTTCATCCACTGCCGTCCTACCCTTTTCTTGCCTTATCTTCTCGTCCCTCTGTGTCCTTTTCCCTTCTCCCAGGCTCGCTTCGTCGTTGTTCCGTGGTCGCGGTGGGCTGGCTTTGTGGAGAGGAGGTACGATGAAGGAGTACAAAGTATTTCGGAACGGAGTGTCGGGATGGAGTGGTGGCAGTGCAGATTTCGGAGATGATGCCGAGATCTTGGCTTTTGACGAGCACTGCCACTTCTTCGGCTATCCCTGACCTTGATCAATCGTTGATCACTGGTTACCGCGTTTAACTGCTGCGCTGGCTGAGTTTGCTAGTTTTCGTAAGTTTGGGTTGGGTTTTCAGGTGAGTCTGCCCGTGTCTACAGTTTTCGACTGCGCTTACGGTTTTCAGCGCTTTTTGAGTATATTGGGACTGCATTTTGACTCTTACTGTCTGCCTCGTGTGAGGCAGACGTATCAATAAGCAAAATTCAAATTTAGCAATTGTATCTTAACAGTTTGTATCAGCATGTCTTTAGGTGGTAGTCTAGCAGAGCTCAACGATCCTGTGGTGGATATTCAGAATACACCATATGATGGGAATTGCGAAACGAAAAAAAAGAGGGCAAGCGCTGTTACCTAGCTTACAAATCCAACCAAGTTGTTCATATCCTATCACTCCAATGATGATCTGTGATATCATATGGACGTCCGGTTCGGACATAGGCATCCGATGCTTCTTCGACATCGGGGGTCAATCTGTGAATTATGGGGTGTACAGGAGGGTGTACGGGGGGATGGTGGAACATGTGTATGCTATCAGCTTGGACTGAAGCGTGCCTCGCCCGTGAGACGCGTTACATCTCTGTTCATGAACTGCACCCGCACATGCTCACTTGGAGCACGGGAAGCACGTCCGCTAGGGTTTCCTAGCTTTCTTCTTTCCGCGCCTCGTTTAGTCACGAGGACGGCTAGAGGTCTGTGTTTCCGCTAGTTACGTAGATATGCTGTGAGATGGGAATTGAGCCTGGCAATATAGAGGTGATAGATATATGATAATTCATGCACCGGAAACCGGGCTAGCCGAGCCCTCATATCAGGCGGGTTTCGAGGTTAATGAAAGCACGTCCGGTGCAACCCCGACCATCAAAATATTTTAATTGAGTTCTTCTCACTCGGAACATAATCTATTTTCATTATATCCTCCGAATTAGCTCCGTTCTTTCGTTTGAACGAAGCCGAATGTCACCATGTTAAGGCTTGATTTTTTTTTTCTGACTTTTCTGACTCATATACCCCTTCTTTTCCTTTTTGGTTATGTCCAGCGTGTGAATGAATCATCTTATCGATTCTAGAAGTCTGATGAACGCACCTGCGTCAATCCTATAACAGTATGCAGTACGAATTGCGCTTAGTAATAGGCCTTGAAGGGTGACTTCTTCGAAGGCCTCGGAGAAGATCACCTTCATTTCTAATAATAGACCGCAGCGATCAGATGGATCTGCCGCATCTTCTGTGGGAACTTATGACGGGCTCCGGGAACTTAGCACGGAGGGCTACCTGTGTCAGCCAGGATTTGGAATGCATCTAGAAAGGGCAGAAAGGTATAAAAGTCATCCGCAGCCTGGCAGGGCATTACAGCAATCTCTCTCCCATGTCTTCATTTCTCAAAATCCCTTTCATCTTCGCCACTACTTATGTCGTTACATCTTCCTTCAAAAACCCCAATCCAGTCGTGAAAGACGAAGAACGCAGGCCCCATGACAGCAAAATGTTCATAGGTTTCACCCTTGACTACTTAGTCTACTTCAGAGTAAGTAGCTCTGTAACATTGATGGACATGTATCTGACGTGAAATAAGAACATGTTCTGGCTAGCTGCAGCAGTAGAGACAGCCGTAATCATCTTGGCAGATGGAAATCTCGTGTCCCGAGAGGTTACCAACCATGCCCTTCGTATTCTAATGCCCGGAAACCAAGTCATCAACCTGCGCCTCACATCCTTATCCATCATTGGCTCGCTTCTCGTTGTAGCTGGGGGTGTGTTGCGACTCCAGTGCTTCCGTACGCTAGAGGAATTTTTCACCTTTGAAATTACCGTCCGTGAAAACCATAGACTTATCACACACGGTCCATATCGCTACGTCCGTCACCCCTCATATACCGGAAGTGTAATCAGTTTCATTGGTATGTGCTGCTGGTTTTTCTCCAGTGGTTCGTGGATACGTGAATCAGGCGTACTTGGAACGATGGCGGGGAAGACTGTTGTTGTAGGATTCATGGCCTTATATTTGACATTGGTCATTAGTTTGCTGCAGCGCATGCCAGAAGAAGACAAGCTGATGAAAGCAGAATTTGGGAGGGAGTGGGACGACTGGGCTCGTCAGGCACCCTACTGGCTCATTCCGGGCATCTTTTAAGTAGAACTTGTTGAGGATAGATAGACTTGCTGACCTCGACATTACGTCATCTAGAAATCACACGTTAGTGATTTACCTCTTTGGGATATCTTTTTTTTCTACACCTCGTACCGCGCTCGGTATTTGCTAGTCTTTAAGGCGGATGGTTGGTGTGGACCGTGCTCTTTCCTTTTTTGGATACTCCTACTACTTGCTCGAAGTGAAACCTATACTGTTTCAACTTTCTACTTCTTTCATTTTAGATTTAGCTGTTTGTCGTCGCCTCAGCTTGCAAAATTGTCATATCTTATGTCTCATTCTAATGCTGCCCGTACTCGGGGTCAACCCCCCTCACCTCCTGTCCTGGTTTCAAATGATCCTAGTTCTCCCTCTCAAGCCACATCTTCTTACACCGCAAGCAATGCAGTCATCGATACTCCTCTCGAGGCCGTGTTACTACCTAATGCGGGTATACCAGGTCCTATACCTGAAGACTTTGATTTTGATGGGAAGGTTGTTTCCCCTGATGGGATCAGCCGCTTCCAGTTGTCGCTGGCGGTCCAAGTCCGCGAGAATGCAGCTGCAGAAGAATTCAACGACACCGGCATTCTCCAGACGGTTAACACCAAAAATGCTCCAGTCCCTCGATCTCGAGACTTAGATATCGGTCCCCCTCTCAAACCTCTCTATCTCTACACTAAGAATGAGATCCAGGATCTCGTTGACAGCGAGGCCCTCTGTGCTCTTTTGTTCCCTTTACCTCCTTCACTTCTCCGGGATATCTCAGCTATGTGAATTCAGAGCAAGAAGCAAGCTGAGGTTGAACGACAGGCCTCTAGGGAGAAAGATAGAGAGACCGATGGCACGATTCAGGCTAATCTACTGGGCAGCATGGAAATGGCTAACCCAGTCAAGCATTCTCTGGGAGAATCTCAAGAGGTTATCATTCCAACGATCTACCTGCTTAACATTCAAAACCGTTTTCCCCCACCTCTTCATTTCTTCACTAATCACCACATAGACCTAATAAACAATTCTTCTCAAATGGTTTACATAAAGGTAGTGCACTCATTTAATTTGGATGACAGATCTATGGACAAGGTGCTACTCCTCAATATTGCCAAGATGATTCAAGCCTGGGGTGGGCCTGTTGCAACCCAATGTCAATGCGACGCAAGCTCCAAACCTGGAACTCAAACATGTATCACACTTCTTTACCAGCACCTGGCATCTGTCTGCCATTCACCTGGCTGGATGAATCTGGGGCCAGGTCCAATGCTCGATTGCAGGCACCATATCATCTTAGCTAGCCTTTACTCTTCATGATACTCCCATCTCTTTTTTCCTCTCCTTATGCACTTCTTGTAGTATCTTTCACCAGCAGTGGTGGTAAGCTTTTCCCACAGGGGTTTTGATGCTACCCCACTTGCACATTATTAGTCATTAGTCATTTTATTAGGTCTACTGAGGCATCTATTAACCAAGCTGTCCTTAGTTACTCTGTAGCAGAGGTAGATAGCACTATTGAAACATTGTAACAATGATACACATTTGTGTCTCACCTCTATGTGCTTCATTGAGGCCTCCAAGAATCTCCAAGAGGCTCTCAATCTGCTCAGTAAGAAGCCCTCACAATTGGATCCTGCTGATGGTCCAATGTCTTCCTCTATGTCAGGGGACTCCTCATTTCTTCCTTCTTTCACTCCTTATTCCTTCACTCTTCTTTTATTCATTTCCTTATTTCTTCTATCATTCTCTCATTTTGCTGTTTCTATTCTCTCAACACTATCTGTTAGTACTATTCTCAACCTTTGAGGTGCTCTGATTCTTTAGCTATCATTCAGACAAGTGTGGGCCCTTCAGCACCACTTTTAGACTGCTTATATAAGCTGGAGTTTGCCTTTCTGACTTCTAAAGTCCAGAGTTTCCTGCCTTGTTTGCACAGTTGTTTGGTTAGTCAATTTTCAAGTTTTTAAGGTTTTGTTGTACTGTACAGTTGTTTTCCACACTTTAGAAGCCCCAGAAGCATTCAACCTGGCATAGGAAATCCCTAGACTTGTTCTCTTTGGATCTCCCTCTGCCAGGTGAGTAGTTATTATGATATTGTCAGTACATACTCTAATACACTTTGGATCTCCCTCTGCCAGCTGTGTGACTGAGCCACAGCCTCTAGAGGTCACCCTTACAATAGCAAGGAAATCATCAACATGAATTCCTGCTATGACCACTCCCTTATCTCTTCTCATGTGGATATGATCCTATAATCACATCATGCTCTTGCAGAAGATTGCAGGAGAATGTCTGAGTCCACGGTCCCATATTCCTCTTATGCTTCGGACACTACTTTGCTCAGGTCTACCTCCAAAAATAACCTGCTTTTTTTTCAAGACACTGCACCAGTGTGCCTTCCATGTGGGAGGGCTCACCGGTTTACTGAGCACCCAGCCAACGTCACTTTCTTTGAAGACAGCAAATTCTTGTATGCCAGGCTCATCAGCAATCAACTTGTTGCAGCCAAGAGTCCATGAGGGGGGCGACCTCAAAAAATCTGCAGGGTATTCAACCTTAACTGACCTTGTAACAACCGACATGGTAGCAAAGCAGTTCATATCTGTTCACTCTGCAGTGGAGACCACCCTGCCTTTGCATCTGAGCCTCATCAACATCTACCTCCTAAAATGCTTTACTATCCAAGTCTCAGCCCCAGGACATTGAATTATTCAAATGTGTTACTCACCCTTACAATTCCAGAGCTTTCAAACAACTCCTTTTGAAACATGATTTGCTAGACTCCTATCCTCATCTGATTGCCAATCTACAGTGCAGTTTTTCTTTGGGTACTCTGCTGCTGCTCATATATTCTATTCTTATTCAAAATCATCCTTCCATGACCAAATTTCCAAAGGTAATCCGAGCATACCTAAACAATAAAATTGCAGCATGCCATATGTCTGGTTCTTTTTCTCTGCTCCACACAGAACACATTCTAAGGGGCCCTATATACTTCTCACCCCTTATTGTTGCTGTTCAACACCCCAGATTTGACTTGCCCACCAAATACCATGTTTGTAGGAACCTCTCTAAGGACAATTCTGTCACCGGGGTCTTCTCAGTTAACAGCTTCATTGACAAAAAAGACTTTCCCACATGCTTTGATATAGCTCATATAGTAGCTAAACAGGTAAGTTGTTTTACTACTAACTGTCTAATGGTTGTCAGTTGTCTCTCTGTACTTTACACTTTCACTGTGCTGTCTCAGCATAACTGTCCTTTTCTTTGTCATCTGCGATTTCAAATTTCTTGTTGTTCTATCTCAGCATAACTTTCCTTTCCTCAATGCTATCTGGCATTATTCTCATTCTCCTTTCATATCATGTCAATGTCTCTTTTTTCTCCAATATGCCAATTCAGCATTATCCAATTTCCGATTCTTTTCTGTTGTTTGTATACTTTCTTTCTATCTCATCATGTTCTTTGATGTATATCCTTTCTACCATGCACCTCTGATGCTTACTCCTTCCAACTCAGGTTGCTGTCTCACTTCCTGGAATGCAGGCATGCTGTTTTGACATTAAGTCCTTCCACAGGACATGTCCTGTGCTTCCAGACCACAAGCCTTTCTTGGTGGTCAGTTTTGAAAAGAAGTTCTACATTGATCACAACCACCCTTTGGTGCAAGACCAGCCAGTAGCAATGCTAGTCAGATTGCTAATGCCCTGGTTGATATCTGGTCTGTGCAATTAGGTGACAATGGCTTGTTATTCAAATTCAAGGACAATATCAATTGTTTCCAATTTTCAAATTCATCTGGTTCTTTTCATCACAACAACTTCCTTTGACCTTGTATCCTGTTTTAATGTTCCTTGGCATGCTGAAAAATCAGGCACTGAGTTTAGAGACTCCTTCTTGTTCATTGGCTTTGCCTGAGACTTACCTCACAAGTGTGTCTCTTTGCCAGATAAAAAACATTTGAAATATTTATTGCATGTAACTTTGATGTTGAAATCCCATGAAATTGATAATGCAAACTTCATACTCAGAGAAATTCAGGTGCTGCACAGCACATTAATTCACATTTCCTTTGTATTTTCTGAGGGCTCTTCTTGCTTGCCTGTCTTTTTAAATTTCATGTCCTCCTACCATGGCAATAAATTCTTTTATACATTCCTTAAAATGGTGGCAAGCTTGGCTTCAAGATACTTCTGCTTTCCACCAGCTCCTTCCAATCTGACCTCTTGAAGACCTTGGCATATGTGTTGATGCCTCTATGTCTTGGGGCATTGATGTAGTGCTTGGTTGCTCCTATTATACTCTGAACCTCAAATCCAATTGGAAACATCCTGAACAGGACATTTGCTGGCTTGAATCTATAGCAATCAAAATCCTCTTCTATTTTCTGTGCCAACTCAGATTTTGCAATAGACAATCATTTCCTTTCTCATTCTGTCTATTTCTAACTATTTATTTCTAGAAAAATCCTTGTTTACTCTGATAACTCTGGGGCCATTGGTGCTCACTAAAAAGGTTGCAGTTGATCGATTTATCTCAACCTCTGCATTTGACATTCCAGAACCCTGCAGATGCACTCTTGCATGGGGAGTGTGCTCTGCCTAACTTTACTTGTCTAAATTGGGCATTTAAACTGTCCGATGACATTTTAACTCTTTTATTAATGTTTGACACCACTTTTGCAGTGCAAGATCACACCTACGGCATTGTCTCTTCATGTGCTTCAATGTTGATATATCTTACTTCTTTAAACATTGATGTGTCTTGTCACAGATTTTATATCACCGAAACACCCCAAGAACAAGACATTTACACTTCTGACCATTGAAATCTTCAAAATCAAAATATCTACACTTCCAGTCAACTTTATCCTCAATCTCCCTGTATACATCCAATTTCTTTTGCCAAGTCTCCTTTCAACTGATTAACTCAGTCTTATTGCCCTGCTTCTTCTCACAATATATTTGAACTTTCTTTGTCATCCACTTCTAGCCAAACTATCAAATCTTGTGACATTTATAAACCAATATTGACTATAAGTGCAATGTCCACAAGTATTTACACCCCACTTCATCAACCTGCCAATTTGATTCATCAAGAACTGCAAAACATGTACACCCCTTGAAAACTTCCTTTCTATCCACAGCTTTCACTGTACCTGCCAGGCAATTTACCCATTCCTGTTGACAACCCACATTTTCTAGCCATTTCTTCCCTATACAATATTTCTCCCTGTACCCCCAATCTCAACAACTCATATAAACCTTCCCACCTCCAACCTCTCGTACCAGCTGACCAGCATTTGATTCTCTGAGGAACTCCACATGGTCTCCTCACAGACAATACTGTATCTTAAAAACTTTCCCTCCCTGTATGCACTAAAATTTTCATGGGACTTCTATCTTCTGTCAAGGAGAAGATTTGCCAGTGCTATAATGCAGGTATCCTTTGATTCACTCAGTTCTGTGATTCTGAGCATGTGCCTGCAGACCCTATTCTTATTGCAGGTTTTGTCACCAGTCACATAGCCATCTGTTTAGCCCAATCAATCAAACTTTGGATCAATGGTCTCCATCTCTGGCACTTATTCAATTATGCAGAGTGGATGGGCAACAATCCTTGGGTTAAATCACTTCAAACCTCTGCAGCTTCTCAAGGTGCAGCTTTCAAATGACTTCCCCATCACCCTATCTCACTCAATCATCTTTGTTTTTTTCATGATTCTCTTGATTTTACGACACCCCAAAGCCACACCATGTGTGCTACTGCTTTCACTGCTTTCTGGGGTTGCCGACACCTCTGCAAACTTTTGCCTGTATCCAGGATAAATTTCAATCCCACTCAAAACATTTCAATAAATTGCAACATCTATTTTGCATCTATTCTTAATTGTTGTGCAATTACCATTCACATCCCTTAGACCAAAATAACTCGTTCCACCAGAGCTGACTGTTCATTAACTTAGCAAGAAGATATTTTTTGTCCAGTTTGGGCACTCTCAAATCACCTTGCTATCAGCCATCCTTCTGAAGGTTTTCCTTTATTTGCTTTCCAAGATCCATCATCTGACAATTTCTCCCTTTCATTCCTCAAGAAAAACATGTTTATTTAATTGATTAAGAGTAACTACAATTAATTCTTTTCTTTCCGTTATCTAATCTGTAGAAAGAGACTCCCAGACCACCATCATAGTGGTGGCATCAGTTACTTCCTGAATACTTAAGTACACTTTCTCTTTGTTATACTTCATTACTCTATCCTTATAATGGCATGATTGTTGATGATCATAGCTATACAGTTCTTCTCAGCCACTGCTGCACTGGTGGGCTTTAAGTAGTGTCTGAATTTGGAAACCCTCAGTTCTTTTCTACAGACTGAGGATGCGTTTCTATACCTACCAATCTTTATTTCACATACTTACTGTAAATATGTAGAAGATCTCTTACATAACTTACTACAGATTAATACAGAGTTCTTTTCTACAGACTGAGGAAGATCTATTATGTGACTTACTATATAATCCTTCCTTTCAGAGATTTCATCCTCCCAAAACCTGGACATCATCCATGGACATAGCTTTCAAATTGGTGGTTTAGTTAAACTTCTTTGCAATGGTGTGCCTCTGCACATTGTTATGAAACACAGTGGCTGGACTTCCCTCTGCTTCCTTATCTACTGGAGAAGACTTGACACTATTGTACCAAATGCAGTAGCCTCTGCTTGGGAGTCTGCATGTTACTGATTTGTCTAAGAGCAGAATCTTCTCAACGTCTTGACTATCAACTGGTTAGATCTTCTTAACATCTCTTGTTTGTGACTTATTCACTATACAACATAATGCACTGTGGTAGAGGAGGAAGGGTTGCTGATGGAATCAGGCTAAAGGTGACAATGGACAAGTAAATTAGGTTTGACTATGGGTCCAACAAGTACAGGTAAAATGAAGAAGAAGCATTTGAGTAAGACCAAGGTAACAAATGATAAAGCTGGATTAGAGAATGGGTTGTACAAATAGGGTGAGAGGAAAAATAGAGTTCAAAATTACGAGACCAACTAGTGGTCAGAAACAGAATTGGAGAGAAATTGACAATTTGAAGCAATCTTGGGGTAGATCATTGATACTGAGAGCATGTAAAATAAGTATAAAAGGTAAGAGAAACATATAAATCGAGAGGAATAGAGAGGTTATCATATCCCACAATTCCTGGTTGTGAGCTAAGCTTGTTTCGCATGTCTTGTTATACTGTCTCATTGTCGTCTGGTCTGGTCTTGAAGTCTTGTCTTGTCCAGCATATTTCTGGCTTTGTCAGTGTCTGATCTGGCATCAAACATTGCCTGCTTGCTGTCTTTAGCAGTGTTGATGATGCCCAAATTGAGCTGAGTACTGCGTGGACTATCACCAGTACAGCTACTTAGCCAATATAGCTTTGGGCGTGCTAAGTGTGTGTGAGAGTCCTGGACAGGTCCCAGAGAACACATGGTAGGCAAGGGGTTGGTGGCAAGGAAAGTGGGTGATTGGAGACACTTGCATAAGGCTTCAAAATGTGGCTACAGAGCACTAAAAGTTGCTAAGGGGGAGTGCTGAGAGTATGGGAAAGTCACTAAGAAAAGCGCTAAGAGGTGCAGAAAAGTTGCTAAGGAAGGTGCTAAGAGGTGTGGGAAAGAATCGCTAAGAGGCGCTAAGTATTAGCACCTAGAACAAGATAATAAAAAAACAAGGTTGCTTAGCAGATCTAAGCACAAAAGCCAAGCTGTAGTTGCAAGGTGCTAGAGAGAGAGAGAGAGAGAGAACTAAAGCAGAGTCCCCTTGCTTGACATGGTCAACAAGAGGTAGTCTGTTGCATATGGTGACCAAAATGTTGGGATACAATCTCTACTGCCAAATTGATTCCCTGTACTACTAACAAAAAGTAAGTATTTATAGTAAAGAAAGTTAGCCAACACTAAGAGGTTAAGCACTGCTAGAAGGTGGTGAACTGATGGGAATGTAAGTAAATGATGTGAATTGAATTGTATAGTAAAAATGCCCATAATGATGCTGTCATGGAAATACTTTATCATTTCATCTTGTAAGCACTGCCACTGGCTAAGAGCATATTGACTGATGCCAAGTGTTTGTGTAAATATATAGCCTTGGAGTGCAAGTGGCAAGGTGCGACAAGATGTCAACAGTAGTGCAAAAAATAAGTGATGCCATAAAGTGGTCCAAGAGTAATTGGAGTCTGTAGCTGTAAGTTATTAGTGTAAAAATATGGAAAAAATAGTGCTGGAAGCGCTAGAGCATGGCGCTTCTTGTGGTGCTAGTGGGCTAATGTGAGGTGTGGGTATTGGTGCTATTTATAGCCAGCCACAATGCAGGCTCATCAGCGTACTCAGATTTTCTTGGCTTCTTGGTGATTTTGCATCTCAGTCTCAGCTTTGTTCTCATCTGTCTTGGCTCTGTTCTGGCATTTGATTGTTTGATTTGGCATCTCTGCCTCTGCATTGGCTCACCAGCTTCTTGACTTTCTTGGTTACTGTTTGCTACTCAGCTTCATTGTCTTTGCTGCCTTCCTCTCTCTTTTGTTGCAGACCTCTGCTATTACTCTCTCTCCAACTACTGGATTACTCTCAATCTCTCTAGTGCTCATCTTCTTCTGTTCTCAAACTTTTGTCACATCACAATGAGCATTACTTTACATTTATATCACATTCACACATCTTACTCTCTAATTTGACTTCTATCCCTACCCTTCGCCTTTGACTCACTCGACTTTGTCTATGATCCTTCAATTAGCCCATCCCACTGCCACAGCGCCCTTACTGTACATTAGTGCTGCTCCCTCCTCTCACACAGATGTTAACCTTTCTCTTCCTACTGTACATATTACATCTCCCCTTCTCTTACATATATTTGTACATATTACAGCCCCCCCTTCTCTTACATATATTTGCCAATATTCTTTTTGTACACCATGACAACATCAATTATTACTTTTATTTGTGCATTTATGATGAGGCACAGCCAAGGTGAGCTGCACTTGGTCGGGGTATCCACTGCACCCACCGCTGTTTCTGTATATGGAACCTCTGTTCCTCTCACCAAATCTCTTTATATCTTTTGCATTCCAGCCTTATTGAAAGCTGTGCTATGGGTTTGCCAGCTAGCCCAGCATGAAATAAGGCAGATAGTTAGTGTGAACTGTACTCTTTTCTTTTTTAGATACTACTTGCTCAAAGTGAAACCTATACTGTTTCAACTTTCTACTTCTTTTATTTTAGATTTATCCACCCACCCTCCCATTTATACTGCTACTTGTCTCTACAATACATGCTAAACAAATATACATGCATGTTGTTGAGCCTCAGGGCCAGAGGTGGATGTTTGCACCACATCTTGGTAGTAGTGCTGGTGTGGATTTAGGTGCAGGTGCTGGCACCAGTGCAGGTGAGGGCATGGGTTTGGGGAGGGCTGAGGGAGGGTTCAATACACCGCTTGGGTAGTTTTGTGCTGAGTGGGATGTCAGCGGCACCAGCAGTGCCAATGAGAATGCAGGTGCAGATGCAGGAGAAGAGAGTGGGGCGACGTGGTTCAGGGCACAGATTGTGATGCCCACTAGGATGCAGGGGGTGTTCATAGTACTGAGTGGAGTACAGGATATGCTTGAGGTTGGAGGTGTTGTCATGGGCATTGTTCAGCCTTGCTAGGAGGTTGTGCTAAAGGGCAGGTTGTGTGTGCTTTTGGTTAGGCCTGTGTGAGTGGGGTGGGGTGTTGTTTGATATGAAACTCAGTCAGTGAATAAACGACTTTATTGCCAGTCTATGTACCTGTTTGATATGAAACTATATAATCAATTAGTTGTGACAAAAGATATTGTGTAGGATATTTTAGACATACCTCAGTTGGTAGATAAACGACTGAAGTATGTGTGCATCTGATTCTGATTTGTTATCCCAAAACTGGAGAGTTGTTTTCCCTCCACTTTCTCTTGCAGCACACTAGCCATATGAGTCATGTGGCTTGGCGTGTACTGCAATTTCCTCCAATACTTCTCCTGACTCACAGTATGTGTCATTTACACAGTCATAATGCCAGGCAAAACTTGAAATGTTGAAGTTGTGGCAGTGGTTTGGTAAAGAGATCAGCAAGGTTATTGTCACTGGGAACATAGCTGATGTGAATCTTCCTCTTCTTGATGGCGCGACAGATCTAGTGGTGCTTCACATCAATATGCTTCACTCTGTTGTAGTTCCTTTTATTTTTGGCTATCATGATCAACCCATTGTTATCACTCTGCAGGGATGCTGGCAGCAGTACCCCCATTCTGATTTCTGCTAATGCAGCATACATCCATTGTATTTGTTCTCCTGCATATGCGAGTGCAATGTATTCTGCCTCTGTCATAGATGTGAAAACCATGGACTGCAATTTCATGCTCCAACTGATAGGGCCACCTGCCTGGATGTATACTCTGCCAGATATAGACTTGTGCATGTCAATATCAGCTGCAAAATTGGAGTTGTAGTATCTCCATAGCACGTAGTTGCCATAGCTGGTCCCTTCGTAGCGTATTTTGTATGATAGAGTGCCTTTGATATACCTTATGACATGCATTAGTGCAAGCCAGTGAGGTTTTTCTGGATTCAACATAAAGCAGCTGAGGGAGGTGATTGCATATGCAATGTCAGGATGAGTCCCAACTTGGGCATACATTAGGGAGCCTAGGACTTCACTGTATGGCTTGTTCTTCATGTATACATACTCTTCTTCTGTTGCTGAGGCCTGGGTCCAACTAAAGACGATTCCTAGTGGTAGCAGTATGTACTTCAGTGTGCAGTCCATCATACCATACTTCTCTAAGGTTTGTTTAAGGTACTCTTCCTGGTCGAGAGTAATAAGCTTCTGTCACCTGTTGTGTGTGATCCAAATTTCCAAAACAAACTTGATGTCTCCCAAATCCTTGATTTTGTACTTCTTCCCCAACTGTCTCCATGCTCTCTCCACCTCTTCTTTTGACGATGACATTCTGGATATGTTGTCAGTATATATACTTGCAATGGTTCTTTTGCCACCCTGCTTTCTCAATCGTACTGATTGGTCTGCTTCCAAATGTTTGTACTCTAGTCTCTTCATCTTCTCATTAAGCATTCACCACCAATTGTGAGCTCCATCCATTGTCCCGTAGATGGCTTTGTCCAACAATGACACCAAGGTTTTCTCACTGTCTTCTTTCTCATCTCCACAGTTGCGTACTGTGCCCCCCCAGACCTGCTTGCCTGCAGTGACATTGACTCTGTATATATTGCTGGGGTGGACTTCATAACTCTCTGGTTGCTCCATAAGGATGGGTATCTGGGTTGGCGTGTTGAGATAAGCACTGGTATAGTCTACTTGCCATATCTCAAAATCATTTACTGTTCCTACTGCAAGATTCATGCAGAGCAACTCATACTTCACAACAGAGGTGTACATGACAAAGTAGTCAATGCCTGGGATCTGTGAGAAGCCTTTTGCTCAACCATGTTTCTGTTGGCATTGTATTTCAGCACAAAGACCCATCAATTCTTCATTGTTTGAGCCCCAGCTGGGTGCTCCACTAGGCACCACACCTTTTGTTTGTGCATGCACTTCATTTTTGGTCCATGGGGTTATACTACAGATTGGGACATGTCATTGCCTCTGAGTAGGACTTGGAAACCCATAGTTTGTCAGGGTCTGAGGTTTGTGATGCCAACACGCCAGGCATGCTAGCAAGGGTCTCTTCCTCACTCTCAGGGTTGTCAGAGTAGTTGGGTGGGTCTACATTGTGGGACTGAGGAATGTCGTGCCTTTTTGTGGCTAGTCAGATTGATCATCAAGGTTTGATTGACTCAAAGGGGTCAGCATTTAGAGCTGGTGCTATTGGTGTGGGTGCCTGGATGTGGTCTGCAGTATGCAGGTCTGTTATGGGGTCTGCATAATCTGGCAGGTGACTCTTGGGGGTGTGAGTGTCAATGATATTGAATAAGTCAACTGGCTCTCCTGAGCAATTGTCAGAGAGCATGCAATGGAGTAAACTCTCCTTGAAGATGACATTGTGCAATCAGAACATTCTGCCTGTGCTTTGGTCAAGTAGCTTGTAATCTCCTCGTCCAAAGTACCCCACTAACATAGCTTTGACAGATCATATGTCAAGCTTGCTTGCTCCATCCTCTCTTGGAACTTGTGCATATACCATGCAACCAAATGGTTGCAGGTATAAGACATCAGGCTTAGAACCAATTGAGGATCTTCCCTGGATGTCAAGAGCTTGGCACAAGGTCCAGCATGTGCATGGCTGTAGCAGTCACCCCAGTAGTATGCAGGGAGCCAGGAGTTGCTCAACATGCTCCTTGCCAAGTCAAGGATGGTGCAGTTTCTATGCTTGGCTATGCTGTTTGTGGCAGATGAGTGCAGTGCTGTTGTCATATGCATGATTCTGTGTTCAAGACAGTAGGTGTTCCACAGTTTGTTATTGAACTCAGTACTTCCATCCATCCTAATTGCTTTCACTTGTCAGCCCCACTGTGTTTCTGCCCACATGTCATACTCCTTGAGGCAGATCAGGGTTGTCTCTGCTGCTTTGTTGGCCAGGAACCAGATTGGGCATTCTGTGCCGCCCTGATTGGTTGCTACCAGCATAAGTAATTTCCCTCCCATTGTTTGAACATGGGATGGCCCCCACAGGTCAAATGCCACTCTTTCATATAGCACCAATTCTGGCTTGACCTGCTCGTCAAACAGACATCACACATGCTTGCCCATGATACAATCTTTGCATTGCCCAGTTGACGTCAACTTGGTCACACTCAGCCTTTCTACCACATTTTCCCGGATCATGTTATAGAGTGTACTCTCCCTGACTTGCACCAGGAACCTATGCCGCATTTTAAAATCTGTAGGGTGTGTTAACAAGCAGGCTGATAGTGCAGATGGGGGCTTAGTGAAGGGTATGATGAATATTGTCCCATCTATTTAGCAGTGCATAAAGGCCTTTCTATTTGGGTCTATCAGCACAGCCCCCTCTTCTCAAAGCCAATTCTCACTCCTTGTTTGATAAGAAATCCAAGGAATACAAGGTTGTGTGCAAGGTTGGAGGCATGTAGCACATTATTGAAAGTCATCTTGATCAACTCTCCATTATACATTGCCCACTTGTGGACTTGTCCAGAACCCAGTACTCAAAACTTCTGTTCTTCAGCAGTCACACCTGCAGCCTCTGTGGGACTTGGCTTGTTGTAAGTCTTGAAGTCCGCCCTGTCGGTGAAAAAATGGCAGCTGGCTGCTGAGTTGGCATACATAGTGATACCTTCCTCAATCAAAATCTGAGCTAGGGTCGTGAAGGCAAGGCAACATACATTACTCACATTGTCAGCTAATGCTACTTCCATGACATTTGCTTGTGGGGTTGGCTGTGTAGCTGGCAGTTTTTTCACTACCAATCTGGATATTGTCCCTCTATCTCACCTCCTTTGCAGAAGCATTTTTCTTTGGAGTGTCCATTCCAGCCACAATTGTCACACTTAATTGTTTTATCATTCCGGTTCATATTTATTTGGGTCACTAGGGCATGCACTACATTGGGTGGTGCTACTGTGGTGAGGCTGTAGAGCAAGAGCATGTGGGTAAGTTGTATAATGACCTCAGCTGATGTCTTCATATCAAATAATGCACCAGTTACTGGTGCCCATGCACTCAGCATTGACTTGATAACGTGTGCTCTGAATTGTTTATCATCTATTTCTGCTTCCTGATTATTCACCCTGGACCATGCCGTATAAAGAGCTCTGAAGTATGCCTTAATATTAGCTCCATCTCTATACTTGATGGAGTTTAGCTCCTTCTCAGCCTGGAGGAGCCCTAGATCTGATTTAGCATCATGCATGGTTATAAATAACGTCCACGCTTCAGCAGCACTTCCATTCAGCATCATTCCAGCACCAACCGGGTTTATGATGTGGAGTACAATCATACTTTAGATGTAGGTGTCCTGCTGCTGCCATTCCTCTGGTGTTTGGTTGGCTGCTCCCTACCATGTAGTGGCTGTGATCAGGGCTGGGGTATGTGTCATAGCACTCTCCTTCTTAGTTATTGGGTTTTTGATTTTCTCTTTCAAGTACTCCAGTAGGCCTCTTCCATGCATGGCCTCTGTGATCATTGTCTTAAATGCTGTCCAGTTGGACCCATTGAGTTTCTCTTCTGTTGAGAGCAGAAAAAGGGCCAGGTTTGACATGTTGCTAATTGGGTTTGTGGTTCAGTAGTTCAGTATAGGAAAACTTTCAATGAAAAATTTTTTTGACAAGTCGTTTATTTACTGAGTGGCTACAGGGCCCATAACCTGTTTGATATGAAACTCAGTCAGTGGATAAATGACTTTATTGCCAGTCTATGTACCTGTTTGATATGAAACTATGTAATCAATTAGTTGTGATATAAGGTATTGTGTAGGATATTTTAGATATACCTCAGTCAGTGGATAAATGACTGAGGTATGCGTGCATCTGATTCCAATCCATTATCCCAAAACTGTATAGTTCTTTTCCCCTCCACTTTCTCTTGCAACACACTAGCCACGTGAGTCACGTGGCTTAGCACATACCGTGATTCCCTCCAACACTGGGTGCAGGGAATGAGATTCTTTGACAAAACAATGTAAAAACACAGTAAAAATAATCCAATTAATTTTAGAATTTTATTTGAATATTTTTGTCAAAACTATAGAAAAAACATTATAACCAAATTTTAAATGGTACCTTGGTCTGATTCTCTCAAATGCATTGGAGAGGACTATATCAGTCATTTTTGAACCTAAGAATCAGAGCAAGCATCCTGTGGTAATTTGTTCTCTATTTCTTTTAAATTCAATTAAGATATTTTTTCTATAGTTTTTCCAGAAATATCCAAATTAAA
>QGOA01016605.1:0-11957 GCA_003313075.1 Termitomyces sp. MG16
ATGGTACGGCACAAAGCGGGCTCCCGTACAACGTATGACACGTACCGTTGTGATGTCTCTATGTGGTCAATGCCAGAGAGTTTCTTGTGTATCCATGCATATGTACGATAGCTGCCATTTTTGCAAGGTTGATACATCTTAGACAATTGCACCACATTAAAGGCGTTAGACAGGTAAGTTGCTGCAAACTCAAGTATCGTATCAACTATAGCAGAAGAAAACATAAGTCACACAGCTGCAGGATTTTCATTTGAACCCCATGATTTGGGGATTGTTTGACATGGAAGAAGGAGATAGGACCCAGCCCTATTCAGCAGAAGATTCATGATGCAGGGAACAATGGACCCAGAGAAAGAAGAAAATTGAAGTACTACATATTGTAGCTCAACTTGGACTTCGACCAAAAAACCAATGACAGAATTATAGTATGAGTGTTTTGTGTGATTTTGATCATGATTATGGGCATTAGAGAGAAAGTTGTCGCTCTTCTTTTGTTTACATAGATGCTTCATACATTTGATTTTTACTAAATTCCAGAGAAATTTGTGAAACCGCCGAGGTCATGAGGGGCTGGTTGTGTGCCAGTACATGCATACTTAGTTTACTTGGACTTGTGAGAAAATCTGCTGAAGTACTTTCTTGCTTCAGAATCTTGGATGACGAGGTGCATCTAGTAATGTGGATAATCGTGTTTTTGCTGGGTTTGGTCTTTGACACAATCAGCAACTTCTATAAGCACCTGTGGCTACCGCTTATTGTGCCTAATTAGGCATGGAATATAATCAGTATTCCATGCCTAGTTAGGCATGTTTTTCTTAACTACATGCTTCCTCTAATAATACTATGATATTTCTTGGACTTGTATTTGAGACTGTTGACTCGGAAGTGCCGAGACACGTTGGAGACATTGGAAATACTGCATCACTGATATTATGTTGGGTCCTCATTAGATATAACGCCGCCCGCTGCTCCTGCCCTTTTGCTCATAGTTGCACATGATGAGAACATATTCTTCTTCAAATTCCACTGGAAAACTTTGGAAAAAAACTGGGACTTCTGCCAGTGAGTGCTGAGGCATGTTGTAGATGTCGGAAACACTGCATCACCAATATCATGTTGGGTCTTTGTTGGATATAATGCTGCCCACTGCTTCCACCCTTTTGCTTATTGTTGCACATGATGAGAATATATTCCTCTTCAAATTCCACCAGAAAACTTTGGAAAAAAACCGGGACTCTTGCCAATGAGTGCCAAGGCACGTTGTAGCTGTTGAAAACACTGCATCACTGATATCACATCAGGTCCTCGTCGAATATAACGCTGCCTGCTGCTTCCACCCTTTTGCTCATTGTTGCATACAATGAGAACACATTCCCCTTTAAATTTCACTGGAAAACTTTGGAAAAAACCTGAAACTCCTGCTAGTGAGTGCCAAGGCATGTTGTGATGTTGGAAACATTACATATTACATTGGATCCTTATCGGATATAATGCTGCCCACTGTTCTGCTCTTTTGCTCATTGTTGCACACAATGAGAACACATTCACCTTCAAATTCCATCAGAAAACTTTGGAAAAAGATGTGACTTCATTGGAAGACATAAAGAACATTATTGAACTTTTCACATCTAATAAGACACAGGAAATTGATAGTTCTTTATATAATGTATATTTACATAGTAAATATATTACCTGTGTATGCCAGCGCACAAGAAAAATTTGAAGCTTGAATGACCAAGAAAAAATTAGGAAACCTGGCATCAAGAAGCAGTTAAAAAGCAGTATATAGTATATAGTAGGGCTCATAACAACATATACCACCTGTGCGTGCAAGCACATAAGAAAAATTTGAGAGTTGAATGATCAAGAGAAACATACAGTATTGTCTAGTTGTCTGCATTGTCAGACTCATCATTGGGTGACTCACCCTCCTTGTTATTAGCCAACTCTACACTCTTGTTTGTAGATGCCGAAGGCAGCTGCGATGTCTTCTTCTTCTTCAATTGTCCTCCTTTCCTCTTTGTTCTTGGTTTACGTCTGAATGTTCTTTCTTCTTCTTTCCAATGATGATCTCTGCATTGTGTGCCTCTGCTAGCTTTTGACTGCGTTCCTTCCATTCCTCTGCTGTAAGAAACATCCACTTACACTGGCTATTGCTAAGGGTGGAATGCAAAAGCTGAACATCGTCTATGGTTGAAATATTTGAGAGACTGCCAAACACTATCCGCAATGGCCAACCGACAAGATGTACATGATATTTCTCCACAATTATTGTCTCGTAGTTCATGTAGCTCATTTTTATAGCCTTGTTCCCAAGAATTGAATCTGTTGGATAGTTAGACTCCAAGGACAAGTACATAGTATTTGAAACTTGCGCAATCAATTCAAAATGAGGACAGTACACTCAGCATGAATTGAGATTAGTGTCTCTGGTTTTGTTACACCTTGCATCATCATCAGCTAGATATGAGAAAGTAAGCCAATAAAACATACAGTGGTTTTCAAAACAGGAGTACATCTCAAACTTGGCAAGCACATCTGCATAATCAAGCTTGAGAACCTCAGGGAAAAACTTCATTACTGTATCATCGGAAGTGGCAGTGAATGTAATAGTGGTGTCTTCAACATGGCTCTGGGAAAAGAAAGCAAAAGAACGAACACCTGTACATAGAAAAAGATTCTTTATCTATATTACTGGTCTATGAGTAATCAATTCATATAAAAAATACATGAGCTTGCCTCAAGCATAATGGCCTTAATATTCTGATGTGCATCAATAGCTGATGCATGGTTATTAGAATGCATTCCTTGTGATTTAAGAGTTTGATATTTTACAAGCTCATCAATAAGTTCCTTCTTGTGCTTCTTGGTCATGTTGAACATATCCAATTGTGGGTTATTTTCTTGGATATTCTTGAGCATTAAACACTCACCATGACCATGGGCTGAAAGTTGTAAAGTTTCTCTACAAGACTACAGAAACAAGCTTACTTACCCTTATTCAGTTTTTTAGCCTTGTGATGAAATATGGCATTTGACAGAGAGAGACCACACATCGAAGTATAAGTTGAACCATGAGTTATCATCTTCTTGACCCATTCTTTGTCTACCAGATACTGTTGTGCCAGTCCATCAATGAATTTATCTTGATTCTTGAGATATGTAAAGACAGCATCTTGGACTAAGTCAAGGTTTGCTTTTGTGTTCTTCTTAAAGAGCATGCCAGTACCAATAAATGCATCAGATTGTGTATTAAGCTGAGGAGCACGTATACATGGTGGTTGAATAGGTTGATCAGGATTATGTGCTGCCCAAGCAGCAGCCCCAGCATCAGTTGCAAGTCCTGGCATTGGGTCAAACAGTGTCAAGGCTTTGTGAGATTTATCGGTGTTTTTCAAGTGTTTATGAGAAACAAACAAGATCATGTGAGTGTTTCTCAACAATCAATGTTCTAAAGATAAATAGTTCATTTTCATTTTCTTCCTTCCTCTTTTTCCCTCTTCTTTTTCTTGTCTCCTCTCATTTCTATCTCTTTCTCTCCTTTACTTACTGCTTTACAATGCATTCTCTCCCAACACAAGGTATATTATTTGTAAATTTTCACACCCAATTCACTAACATTATTACTCTACCAGATATATGATCAACTCCCTGGAGTAAGCAGGCTCAGTCTCAACCCAGTATGTCTATCTAATTTTTGTCTCTTTTGTCACTTATACCTGGGAGCTTCTACAGCTTCTCTGGCAAAGAGCAAGAACACTAAAATTCCCAACATGAGCAACCTTAGGCTTGATGATACATTTGAGCTAGCAAAGGAGGAACATCTACAGGGCAAGCCTGATATTTTTGAACCAAATGACCCAATTCTAAGGAGAAAGGTAGCATATGTTATTTTTTGTGGGCATAAGACAGGCATATTTGAGACATGGTATGTAATTGTTTTGTTCTTTTTTTACTGTTTTGACTACCGCATTGTACAGGCCTGCAGCTGCACAGCAGATTGAAGACCTTCTAGGTGGCAAAAAAGGTTGGCTGCAGGGCTATTATAGCTGCAAAGCTGCTGATAAGACATAGGAGCATGCTCTTACAAATAACTTGGTAAGGGTTGTCAAAGACTTGCCTCCAAGTGCATCAAAACATCTTCTCAGATCATCTTCCACTTCACAAGTACAATATGAGCAAGGCTACAATGACAATAATTTGACCAACCGTGATCTATCTTCTCTACCATCTTATCAGCAGTCTTCAAGATCTTACAGAGGCTTCAGCACTCAACAGTCTGTAAATTTTACTACTGACAATGACAATATGTACCAGTCTGATGGCCCTATTGAGCCTATAAAGTGGCCAAACATGTCTTCAAAGTGCTCTGCCTTTTCGAAGGCTTCTTCATCAACGTCCCTGATGCATTCTCAGGCCAGTTCATCTTTGACCATGCATTCTACTCAGACAGAGATTGGTGATGAAGAATGTCATTGGGTGGTTGTTTGAGGTGCAATGCCAGGTATCTACAAGGGATGGTCCATACTTTTGTCAATTTTGCCTGTTTGTATACTAATCTTTCATTCATAGAAATGCTGCAGCTGCTGCCATTGGTCAACACCCTAGCCCTGCACTTTTTTGGACTACAGGATTGACATCTGCAGCAATGATTTTTACACGCTGTTATATAGAAGGCGAGGTCTCATACGACTGACTTGTATCCATATTTTAATTAGTAGCTTTGGTGTTTTGTAGTTTTTTTTGTTCTAATACATCATTGACATGAATTTTTTGTACTTACAAGCCTATAACTTTGAGTCCATGAGCTGTTTGTTGAGTTGCTTTCGTAGACTTTACCAATTTCTCAAAGTGAAGTTGAGGACTTTGTCAGGTTCCACTGAGTCAGGGGCTTTTCAGGAAAGCAACGCCCTTACAATGCGGACTTGATCTACAGATACTCGGGTGTCTGGAACTCCAGGATTCAAGATGCGGACAGGGGTGATCCCGGGAGAGGGGACTTGATCCGGAGGTTGGGTTTCAAGTAGCTGAGGGCCGGGTGGGGGTCGAGTCATGAACCAGGGGTTCTAAGATGAGACCGGGTTAACAAATTATAAGTCGCGAAGTGCGTACCAAACTTTAGAGCACACAATTATTCAAGCATGCCAGTCAAAGCGTGCCAGTCAGTGTGTACCAGTCAAGCAGAGGGCACGCAACAATTCAAGTTATTCAAGTTAATATCAAGACTAGCGAATACAACGGGGAACTATGCTATAAGTACTACGGGACCGGGTCTTGAGGTTCTGGGGTGTCTGGGATGAGTTCTGGGAGTCATTGAGTAGCAGGCAGGGACTGTATACTTGGATCGCGCATATGGGGTGCGTGATCAATTGGTGCGGAGGGAACTGTGATGCGTGATGCGTGATGGCTGGAAGCGAGTCACGTGATCCGATCGTTGATCAGGGCTGGTGGCGGCTGATGGCGGTTCTTGATGCATGTGATGGTGGTGGTCGGTAGTCGTGATGGCAGGGCGTGTCCTGTGGGGTTGGAGGGAGGGTTCCAGATGGTGTTCCAGGGGTGTCCCGGGGTGGGTCCGGAGGGGAGGGGTCATGACAGACTTTGTCAAAATCAGAAGAAAAACAAATTGCATTTCAAAATGACTAGTTTGTACTCAATTGAGATTCATTGAAATACAATATGATACACTAGAAGGACCCTTGTGACTATCCAATGGTATCATTAGATGATAGAAAAGCATGGCTTTCGATCAGTATGATTGTTTTTAAGCATTTTGAAGTGTAGCAAAAGTTATCCATAAGAGACCAAAATTGAGCTCAAGGTTTACATATGAGTTTGTGTTTGGTCATCCAAATTGCATGTTGTCAAATCATTTGACTGCACCACTTTTCACATTTTGTTAATTAAGTACAACCAAATGATTCATTCACAACACCAGGCTAAACAACTGGTCTTCTAAAATCTTCAATTCTACTGAATAGACTAAATCCCATTTTTCAACAAGATACCTTTGCTAAACACATCTTCTCATACCCCACAGGATCCTCTACCCAATACTTCCTCTCTGTTCAAAAATTGTTATCAAAATATCAAAACAATCCACCAGCATAGTACTGAGTAAAAGAGGCATGAGTATCTCCTGCTTGAATAGGAATATTTGAATGCAAAATCATAGCAGATGGTAAAAGGATGAGGGATCTAGCAGGAAACTCTACAAATATCCCAAGGTCCCACAAAATGAGGTGGCCTCCTCTAGCTGGATCAAATCATCCAAGGGCCTGAATGCCACACCATCCAAATGGACAGTTCAAAACATCACGGTGATGATATGTCCAAACTCTGGGGCCAATATTGAATGTTGCTGCTGGAAAAATGCTGTGAGGAAAGATATGGTATAGAGTTGGCATATGGGTACAGAGAGAATTAAGGCACTCACGATAGTAATTATAAAGCTTTGGAGCCCACTCTTGAAAGCTAGCTAAAAATGGATATTCAGATGGATATGCTTACATGTTGTTTATGTAGGTATATATACTGCTTATGAAAGCTGCCAGGCATTGAATATTGGAGTCAGCAACAAAGGCTGTCAGCCAATGCAGTATATTGGCTATTATTAAAATTTCACTGGCCGTATGGTCCCCTTGCCATGTGAAATGCCGACATGGATGGCAGGATAAGTGCTGCGGTGATGGTAAATCTTGTCTTGTTGAAAGTGTGCAGCCAAACCTCCATGCATAATGACATTATATGCAGCTTTGACAGAGGCACTGTAGGTGTTGTCCTGTGGCTGGCCTACAAGGATAGTGATTACTCTACCATCCTTGTCCACCACCGGGTGACTCTTCCTGCTCAGGCCCTTAGAAGTAACTGGAAGGAAAGGCAACAGGATACTTACACGACATCCTAATGAACAAGTGATAACCTCTGTGCAGCAAGCTCCTCTAGCGTCCAAGCCTTCTTGTCTCCACACCTACTTCCACCATTCTTGGCATGATAAGCGCCCTTGGCAACGGAAAGAGACATAGTATTGAGATCAGTGTACATGGGCAGAGCATCATATTGATAACATTTTATGGTCTATTTGCATAGGATGTGTCCTTCCTTGGTGATGTGTTCTGCACATTTTTTGCGCTGTTTGGCATGGCAACAGTTGGTGCTATGGAAGGGCATTTGGTCATGGAGGGTCATGGTACAAAGATGCTAGAGCATTGGTCACTCATCCAGTGTGGGTGTTGGCACACGTAGCGGCGATTGTTCCACGTCAGGGGCCAGCATTGGTAGAAAAGAGCATCATGGGTGGTTGTACATTTCAATATTCTTGAGGCAGGTGGCCTCGTTCACCAGGGAGTTAGAAAGTTCAAGATCTTTGGTGAAGAGTCTTCAAATTCTGTACAAACACTCAGTTGATCAGGCTTACATGCATTCCAAGTGCATCAGAACAAGGAACTACAAGAACTTCAGGAAGGTGCATAATGTTCTCTGTATTTTGTTGTCTGAAGTATTCATTAAGAATGTTAGCATGGGATGAAAGATGGCAAAAATTACTTGATGAACTTCAAGACATTTCCAAAGACAACAGTTGAGACCAAGATGATATAGACTGGGTTGACATTGACACTGTCATGAATGGCCAGGACTCAATCAATCTGAGTCATGTGGGTGGAGAATTTCAAGAGCTTCTTGAAGAGGAGCTATGGCCACAAAGAAGACAAAAGAACTACCGTACCTATTGGGATGTGATTATCCATCGAAACCTTGGGTTTACCACTCAATTGAATGCAATGGTTGATGCATATTTGAGATGGAGTAAAGCATGCAGAGTGTCAGGAGAGGCACTTGCAGCTCCCTTGAGTGAAAGTGTAGTAATTCAGGAGATGCAGATTATTCAGGCTGTTAACTTATTTGGTGAGTTATACACTCTTTGTATATGATTATAACCTTCTGATGCCTGTCAGAAACTTATCCTCTAGATGTACCCATGCTTCAGGGAAGTGAGACAATTGCTGCCTCCCTGATTGAGCATGGACTCATCCCTGCAGCTCCATATCATCCCGACATTGCGTTTGCCACACAAGCTATTGAATTATATTGCACCGCTCATCTTCGATGCCCTCACCTGACTATTCAACCATTTGTCTGCTCCATTTAAACCATATCTCAGTAAACAATTCTCAATTGCCTATGATGTTTACTTGTCAATTTGTGAAAAAACAGAGAAACATGTCCAAGCTGCTCTTGAACAGAATACATCCAAGTGGAGGCTCCGCCATGCATGTCCTGCATGTACTTACAAGCTAAAGGGTGAAAAACCATTGATCTTTAATATTCTGGTAACAATGGATGGAAATGATTCACTGAAGCGTGTTATTCATCAAGGGCCAGCTACTGAAGATGAAAATGGGGAATTAACAGCCAGAGCATCAAAGGAGTTGTGGGATAATCATGTGATAGATGGAGATTATTATTTGAGTAGGGAGATAGTAGATGAATGGTCTAAAGCATCCTTCAAGAGATGTTGCCTACAGGGAATAGTGCAGTAAGTCATTTACCTTTTCATGTTTATATTATACTCACTATTCAACACAGGATGAAGGCACAACAGGATCAGAATCAAATCCTTGCAGAGAATGATGGAAAAATATAATTGATGAGCTAACTGCATGCATGTGGGGAATTTTTGATGAGACTGGCATCTTCTTAGTTCTCTGCTGTCATGGCTTTGTTCTTCTCATTGCTGATATGGTTCAGAGTGATAAACTGTGAGTATATGTGACTCTTCTCTATTATTTTACTTACTTGAAGTCTTGTTAAAGTGCCAAATACCCTTTGGCTATGGTTAATGAACTTTTAGATGCCTTTGGCATGCAAATTGGTGGTGGCTATGATATTGGATGTAAATTTGGCATAACACTTGCTAAAAGCCCCCTTGGATCTTGTGCATCTGAACTTCAATACAAGTCACTGGTTGGAAGCTTTCATGGACATGCTTATAACCGATGTTGTCAACTTGCATTCCTCACAAAGTATGTCGAAGGTCTTGGGCTTGAAGACCTCAAAGGATGTGAACATTTCTTTTTCAAATCCAATGCTCTTGCACCATCAGTGCGATATGCAAGCATTTTTCACCGAAAACAGAGCATACAGGAATATGTGAAGCATATGGATAGACAGGATACTTATCAAAATCTTAGTACATCCTCTTTTTATTTATTCTCTTCTCCAATTTATATAACTTCAGATACTTTTCTTATCAATAACTACAAACAAGCATTGAAGCTGATCAATGGTCAATCAGCATTAGAGAAGCAGATGCAAGATCAAGGTATTGAAAGTTTTGATACATTCAAGCAATGGCTAGTGGAGGAAAAGACATATCTTGAGGGATTATCTCGGGAGCCTATCAAAGAGACATTGCAGATGGAGTATTATCAGAAGTTGGTGAACCTGGAGGCTAGCCAGAAAAAGCTGGATAAAGCACAATCAAAGTGGCTTGTTATCACACCAGAGATGCACAATACATGAGACTATACATGGTCTATAGAGACTCAACATTGACATGTTCTTGAAACGCATGAGAAAGACCTCAAGATTGTTCAAGGCCTTGAATTAAAACTGGGCATTACAACACAGTGGACTTGAATGTGCCCTGAATTGAGAAATGCTGCTGAGATGTCAGCCAAACATTGTTATCAGCAATGTCTCAATAATTTAGAGGCATTGGTTGTGTCAAGGATGTTTGAATTGATGAAGATGAATATGTCACAGTTGGGTATGTTTGAGGTTTTTACAATTTACATTGCAGTAACTAACATTTATATAAAATAGGATACATGTTATGAAAACACATTGGTAATGCTCTTAAGGCTTGATCACAGGCCATACAAAATGTGCTTGACATGTACAACATAGCTGCTCGTGCTCTTTCTCCACCACGTCCCAAGCTTTCATGGGACCTTGTTGTGGAGTACGCTTTTCTTGTGGACTTTGATCTATTATCTGATACATGAGAAGATGTACGTGAATGTGCTTGGGCCACACCTGCTGCTTGCATAATGATGGACGAGTACTTTAAAATTGAGCAAGTCCATGAAGAAATTAATTGGCTCAACATTGAAATTCAGTGACTTGTCACCTACATGCATGATGAAGAGATGTATCTGAAAGAAAGGGAGGAAGTTACTGCTGCTAAAGATAGTGTACTTGCTCATCAACTTCATCTGTGTCGTGAATGCCTTCATCAGTTCAACAAGCTTCACATGTGCCATCTTCGCAAGCTTGCCACTTTTCCAGATTTCACAGGATCTATCATTCCAGGTATCAGAGCTAATTGTGAATTTAGTATAAACGCAATGGATGTGGACAAAGATGGCACTCATGATATTGAGGAAGAGGCCAAAGATGATACAAAAGAGGTGGAAAGTAATGAGGAGGAGGATAGCAGTGATGACGACAATGATGCTCAGCTAGCAGAAGAGGTGAACAAGGTTATTCAAATCTCTTCCAATCTTTAGTTCAGAGCTTTTCTTTTCAATTGTAACAAGTATTATATATTATTAGTTGATACTAGTAATACAAGCCCTTTTTTCCGAAGTTTTTTGGTGGAATTTGAAGGGGAATGTGTTTTCATCATGTGCAACAATGAGCAAAAGGGCAGGATCAGCGGGCGGCGTTATATCCGGGCAACTCCGATGAGGACCCAACGTGATATCGGTGATGCAGTGTTTCCAACAGCTACAACGTGCCTCGGCACTCACTGGCAGGAGTCCTGGTTTTTTTCTGAAGTTTTCTGGTGGAATTTGAAGAGGAATGTGTTCTCATCGTGTGCAACGATGAGCAAAAGGGTAGGAGCAGCGGGCGGCGTTATATCCGACGAGGACCCGACGTGATATCGGTGATGCAGTGTTTCCGATGTCTACAACGTGTCTCTTCCGAGTCAACAGTCTCAAATACAAGTCCGAGAAATATCATGGTATTATCAGAGGAAGCATGTAGTTAAGAAAAACACACCTAACTAGGCGTGGAATACTGATTAATTCGATGCTGTTGATGGCGTGCGAGTGGAATCGAGATAGGTTGGGCGAGATGAGGGTGTGGAATAGAGACTGAGACGAAAGTTGGAGACAAGAAGGAGTTTAAGACTTATTGAGGTCATCCGAAAGCTGCGGGAAGAAATGTATTTCTTGCGTCCTAGAGAGTTCTCGAGCGCCGGATTCCCCTCCCGAGAGAGGGGGGCCGAAAAACTCAAGCTAACACCACGAGGGACTGAGTAAGGTATGAGTGCGTAAGAAGTAAAGTAGAATGGAACGTATGTGGAATAGGGATGGCGGGAGGGGATCTAAAACGACGATGACGCGTGACGTAATTGTGGGTGTCTAATCTACGATCTGCGAGCGCAGTGTGAGACGATGCCGAGAATTTAAATGTAGGTAGCTTACCTGCGAGCGCAGTGTGAGACGATGGAGTCATCGACATTGCGGCTCGCAGATTATATGTAATGGTGAAACAATGGTAGGGAGACAAAGAGAAAACGGACAGTGAGGATGTGATATATGTGAAGGGGTGCGCGGTGATCAAAGCGTCGCCCGAATTAACCTCTTTCATTTTGCCCGAATTATTATATTCCATGCCTAATTAGGCGCGATAAGCGGTAGCCACAGGTGGGTTTTCAACACCCTTGTAGACTATCCTGCTCTGATTTGGGATGATATCAAACGAGTCAAGACGTACAAATACTCATGAATAGTAAAAAGTCGTGAATGGCTAAGATGAGTATATGAATGGATACGATTAGCACCGCATACAACCATCCTTGACAAATATGACCAAGTTCAGGTCAAACCAACCAACTCTCAGGCTATGACGCGTGAAAGAGGGACCATAAGTAACGTGTTTGATGATCACCTTCGTCAGAGTCTTGTTCCTTGTCATCGTCATCGTCTCCGTCATCGCCTTCTTGTGCT
>QGOA01016669.1:0-10885 GCA_003313075.1 Termitomyces sp. MG16
GAAGAACTGATAACACAGCTTATTTGTACTCTTTGACATGTAACCATGCAATACGCATTGGGTAACCATGATCACAGGCATGGGAGTCATTTCTATAAAGATGTTTTCCAATTTCTTTCGGAGCATTTTAAATATCATGTTTGTCAATGGCATCCCAGAGCATAGTTGAAGATATGATTAACACTGGATGCATGGAACAGTGTTCTTTTACAAATTTTACAAAACAATGTAAAAACACGGTAAAAATAATTGAATTGATTTAAAAATTTTATTGGAATGTATTTGTCAAGACCATATTGTAACCAAACTTATTCAGTTGCCAGCAAAAACTCAAGCAGCACTAAGAAAAGTACAATTCAATGTCGGTGAGAATAAATAGAGTTATTATCTGCATTCTTAGGTGCTCAATATCAAGTTTTTGGCACTGTTAGCAAAGGTAAGTTATAATACTTTTTCTATGATGTTGACAAAAACATTAAGATAAGATATTAGAATAATTTGGATTGTTTTTACTGTACTTTTACATTGTTTTGCAAAGGAATATTGTTCTCGGCACCTAGCATTTCTGCATTGTTCTTTGTTTATTGATGATAGATATTGTTTGTCAAGGTCTTTCATAGCTATTTCATTGTTACAACCTAAGTTCTACAATCCTGACAAACAATTAAGTCAATTTGTTAGTCATGTATAACATACTGGCTATTTTGTCACTCTTCTATTGTTCAAAAAATATATTGATCCTTACTCAATAGTTATATATACTATAGTATTGTTCATAAATTCTTGGTCTTGTATCAATATATTTTTTGGACAATAAAATAGTAACAAGTTGGCCAGTAGCTAGAAGTAATGGAAGTTACAGTTTGTGAGAGCTTACTGTTCACACTTCCAGAATGTGACCCATCTGGTCTATTGAAACAATGTAGTCTGAACAAGAAAAATAAGCTGCTTACAAAGCAGCTGAGTAGCTAACTATATATTTGAAAGAATGTAAATTATATTATATTTGTCTAAGTCTACTAACTACAAAGCTATATGGCCCATGGCCACTTAGCACACTACTGTCACGACCCCTCCCCTCCGGACCCACCCCGGGACACCCCTGGAACACCATCCGGGACCCTCCCCCCGACCCCACAGGACACACCCCGCCATTACGACCGCCGACACCGCCATCAGCCGCCACCAGTCCCGATCAACAATTGGATCACGCGACTTGCTCCCGGCCATCAAGCATCACGCATCACAACTCCCTCCGCGCCAATTGATCGTGTGCCCCACATGCGCGATCCAGGTATACAGTCCCTGCCCGCTACTCAATGACTCCCGGAACCCATCCCAGACACCCCAGAACCCCGAGACCTGGTCCCATAGTACTTATAGTGTAGTTCCCTGTTGTATTCGCTAGTCTTGATATTACACTGCATTACTTGGATTGTTGCGTGCCCTCTATTTGACTGGTACGCATTGACTGGCACGCTTGACTGGCACGCTTGGATAACCGTGTGCTCTAAGACTGGTACGCACTTCATGACTTTAACTTACTAACTTGGTCTCATCTTAGAACCTCCGGTTCGCGACTCGACCCCCACCTGAACTCCCCAGTTACCTATCACCCAAAACCCCCGGACTAAGTCCCCTCTCCCGGGATTCCCCCTTTCCACGTCTTGAACCCCGGAGTCCTAGCCCCGGAGTTCCAGACACCCGAGTATCCGTGGGTCAAGTCCGCATTGTAAGGGCGATCGCTTTTCTGGAAGGCCCCCAACTCAGTGGAACCTGACAACTACACTACACACACCTCAATCTGATCAAATTACAGTCTTGAATCTTCATGATAGTCAGGCCATTGGCAAGTCTGGAATGGGGGCAATAGGTAAGTCTCTGGTTGCATGAAATGGATTGGCTGTAGCATTGTCTATGTTATAATTGAGGAATTCATCCTTGGCTATCAGCTTGTAAGTTGTGTCCAAAGGTCCCACTTGAGGCAGATAGTCTGAGTAGTTCCATAGAGGAGACAGTATAAGAGTCAGGTCAATATGTTGACCTGTCATTGGCTCATCTTCATTGAGATGAGCCATGTCATTGGATGCATATATAGATGAGGAGGATATCATCAAGATACACACATACCACACCTTCTACTGTGAGGTCTTGGAAGATGTTGTTCATCATGGTCTGGAAGGTGGCTGGGCTATTAGTGAGGCAAAAAAAACATCATCAAGGCTCAAAGAGTCCATGATTTGTTCAGAATGCTGCCTTCCACTCATCACCTTCTTTGATGTGCACATTGTTGTAGCCCCAGTAGATGTGCAACTTGGTGAAGTAGCATGCACCTTGGAGGTTGTGGTAAGAGGTAGTAACTCTTTATAGTCATCACATTCAAGACTCAATAGTTCTGAGCCAGACATAGAAATCCATCCTTCTTCTTAATAAAAAAGACTGGAGAGGCCATTGGGGACTTTGAGGGGCAGATGTAACCAGAGTCTAAATTCTCCTGCAAGAAGGCATTGAGCTCATCCTGTTCTCTGGGAAAGAGAGGATGAACCTTGCAGCTAGAGAATTTAGCATTGAGTGTGAGCTCAATAGCATGGTCCCACTGCTTATGCTCTGGCAGGGAGTTGAATGAAGCCTTAGAGAAAACATCCTCAACATCTGCAGGTAATGAGAAACTACATCTCAAAACAATTTAGAGGCAGAGTTAGCAGCAAATGCCTGAGCTAGTCACTGGGAAGTAGTTTGGCTAGCTCTAATCTCTGCCACAGTTGGAGGAGGTTGTAGTTGCATAAATCCTATCACCTGTCTCAACAGCCTTGTCTGGAGACTCTGGATCAGGAGCACACCTAAATTCACTCTCACATCCATTTTCCATCTGGGCTTCACTCACTACACCTCAAACATCCTCATAGAAGGCCTTTTTATAAGGGAGCACCAAGGAAAAAGGATCTAGTAAGTTGAGGTCTGCAAATGGAAGATGTCTAACTTGGCAAGCACATATAGCAGCCTGCTCATGGACTGATGCTCTATGCTCTTCTCTAACTTCCTTGGCACATGTGGAACGCTATTAAGAGCAGTGGCTTATACTCACCTTACCTTTGGCCCAGTCAATCTTAGGATTGTGGTTATGCAGCCAGGAGAATCCAAGTATCATGTCCTGCTTTCCTAGGCTAGTGACTGCAAAGACAGCATGCTCAGAATAAGTCTGGTAACAAAGAACTAAATTTACTGAGTGGATAGATCCAGCTTCATTGAGTGTACCATCAATATTATAGACTGGAATAGGATAAGAGAGAGGCCAGATAGTAAGTTGGTGTTGTTTCACATAGTTGGTGTCTAGGAAGAGTCCAGTAGCAATACTGTTCAAGAGAGCTACAATGTTCTGAGTCTGCTGAGTGTCAGTTGTCTCAATCTCTCCATTTAGATGCAGAGAGTTGAGAGAGGGAGTAGAGGCAACAACAAAGCAATGAGGGAGGCATTGTTGCCAAGCTAGAACATTTGAGCATCAGACAGGAGGAGGAGAAGAGGTCTTAGCTGAGGCTTTGACCAACATTAACAGAGAGCAATATATTAGACAATTATATTGATGGACATGCAAACCAATTAGCACCAAGCAGTGGAAGCATACAACTCATCTGTTGCTCTACTGAAAACTCTCCTCTGCAAAACCCAAGAACTCATCCAAAAGTTCTGCTACAGCCTCTACAGGGCTCAAAGACTTATCCAAAAGTTCTGTTACAGTCTGTATATCTGAGAAAGAGTTTTCTTAGATATCTCAAGCAGCAAGGAGCTGGAGAAGGAGCTCTTTTTGCTCTAATGCTGAAAGATAGTGCACTTCTAACTCCTGAGAGCAGTATCAAGCAAAGTGATCAGGCTTTTCACACTGATGGCAGAGAAGAGGAAGAGACAAATGTTGGTAAGAGGCATCAACATCTATAGAAACTCCAGGAGGGAGTAAGCATGTCAGAGGTACCTGAGCAGTGGCTGCAGTGCAAAATGAGAAGAAAGGCTGGATAGAATGATAAGCAGATAGAAATGCCTGTGAGATGGAGCAAGCCCATAGCTTGGTCACTATTGAACACATCAGGGAGTGCTGGACAAGGAATATTAGCATGAACAGGGGGAGGCCTCAGAGCAAGGGACTGGAGGTGTGTCAGCCCTAACTGAAGGTGCCTAGAAAAGGGTAAGAGCAAGAGAGAGGCACTCTAGGAGGACCTGAAGAGAATGAGAGATAGTATCTGTAGCCTGATGCAATCTGACAAGTTCAGTGGTGTGTAGAGTGAAAAAAGCTTGAGTGGTCTGCATCTGAGTCTCGAGCAAGCAAGAAACCCCAGGCATCATTTTAAAGGGTAGAAGCATCCAAGAGAGCACCTAAGGAGGCTGGCTGGGTCATAAAAGCAGCAGAGAGGCAGGGGATAATCCAGTGAAGGAGTGACATGAAGGGGCAAGAGAGGGTTCAAGCAGGCTAAAGAGGGCTCCTAGACTGAAATATAGAGACTTGTTCTGCTGTAATAGTGACCTCTGGAGGCTATGGCTCAGTCACACAGCTAGCAGAGGGAGATCCAAAGTGTATTAGAGTATATACTAACAATATCATAATAACTACTCACCTGGCAGAGTGAGATCCAAAGAGAACAAGTCTAGAGATTTCCTATGCTAGGTCAAATGCTTCTGAGTGTTGGATGACCACCATAAGTGCCCTGAATTATGATGACCAAGAGGGTCAACAACTTTTATATCTACTAATGAACTTTACTTTTAACATATACCTTACACATATATATACTGTACCAATCCCATATGTGACCTCAGTTAAGTACATGAAGACTGAGAGTGAGCAATAACATACTTACATGATAAACTGTACACTTACACCTACCCTAGTTGCATATACTTACTTGTGTATATTCTAGGTAGGTTTAATAGAGTCAAGTACATGAAGACTGAGGCTGCATATACTTATAGTGGCTCAAAAAAGTGTCCCAATGTTTCATAGTTTTTGAAAGATGGCATTGGCATGTAGAAATGGAAGTACCTAAAATTCTGAAAATATACTATAGTATTGTAGCTACAGATTGCATCCAGGATTATGTAATTTCAATCAGAACTGATAGAATAATGGCTATTTAAAAATATTCACTTGTTGAGACACTTTTTTGAGCATCTCTAATTTTGGTATCTAGTACTTTGTATGTCCTCCATTTGGTTTGATAACTGCTTGAATCCTTCTAGGCATGCTTTTTATTAGTCCTTGGCATACTTCTGATGGTATTTTATCCTACTTTTTTGCAACTCTCTCCCACAACTCATGGACACCATGAGGACATATTTCATACTGCCTAAGCTGCTTCTTGAGGTACTCCCAGAGGTGTTCAATAGGGTTGAGATCAAGAAATTTGGCTGGCCACCAAAGAACATCAAAGTTGTTGTCTTCAAACCACTTGCCAGCCCTCTTAGAGTTGTGTTTGGAGTCATTGTCCTGTTGAAAATAGTGGCACCCATCTCCATCTCCACCTTATTAAAACTCTCCTTTGCTCCATCATCCAAAATTTCACAGTACTGCTCTGCATCTATGATTCCCACTACCTCTGCCAGCTTTCCTACCCCATTGCAACTCATACAGCCCCATACAATAAGATTATTCCCTTCTCTATGCTTCACCATAGGTGTAGTTGTTTGGTCTGAAATGCCTTCCCCTCATGGCCTTCACATATACTGCTTCCTATCTGACCCAATCCTGTTGATCTTTGTCCCAATGTGTCTGTAACACCCTTTTCTAGTCCTCTATGGTCTAGTTCTGATGCTTTCAAGCCCATTTACATTGTAGTTGCTGATGTCTAGCTTTAAGCATAGGAACATTCCTCTTTATAGCAGACCAATACCCCTCATTCTTCATTACATTCTAGACAGTTGGGTTGGAAATGATGTTGTTGATAAAATTGGTGGCCTAGACGGCTTTATCAAGTCTCTCAGTTGAGATTTGTTGAACAATAGCCTGTTTATCACATAGAGTAAGCTTAACAGAATGGCTTCTAGAATAGTTTTCCTTGTCTACCTCCAACTCTCCACCAATTCTCCCAATAGTAGACTTCTCTAGGCAGCAGCAGAGTATTGTGCAGAAGGAGTAACTTTTATGAAGATGGTTGAAGGCCAAAATGTGGTTAAACACAACTTGAACCACTTTTAAATATATCTAAACATGGTCACATGACTTTGTTTATATTCCCACATGCAACTTACTCTTTATTTCTGAGTAAAATAGAGATAAACCTGCAAAGTTAGAAATGCTCAAAAAAGTGTTCTTATGAGTGAATATTTTAAAATAGCCATTACTTCACCAGTTCTGATTCAACTTATATAATCTTAAATGCAATCTGTAGCTACAACATCATAGTATTTGACATGATTTATTCAGAATTTTAGATACTTCCATTCCTACATGCCAATTGCCATCTTTCAAAAACTATAAAACATTGGGACACTTTTTTGAGCCACTGTAAGGATGACCTCTGGAGGCTGTGGCTCAGTCACACAGCTGGCAGAGGGAGATCCAAAGTGTATTAAAATATATACTGACAATATCATGATAACTACTCATCTGGGGAAGGAGATCCAAAGAGAACAAGTCTAGAGATTCTCTTATGCCAGGTTGGATGCTTCTGGGGCCTCTGAAGCATGGGAAACAACTGTATAGTATAACAAAACCTTAAAAACTTAAAAATTGCCTACACAAACAATTGCACAAATAAGGGCAAACTCTGGCTTATGAAAGCAGTCTGGAAGCAGTGCTGAAAGGCCCACACTTGTCTGAATGATAGCTAAAGAACCAGATCACCTCAAGGGCTGAGAATAGTACTAACAGATAGTGTTGAAAGAATAGAAACAGTAAAATGAGATAATGTTAGAAAAAATAAAAGAATAAATAAAAGGAGAGTGAAGAGATAAAGAGTAGATAAGAAGTGAAGAAAGGAAGAAATGAGGAGTCCCCTAACAACTACCTGAGATGTACTGCTACTTATTAAAACTCTACTCTTTGTTTTTTGTCTTGGTGCCAATTGCACCAGACTGTCAGATACTACTGACTTGGGGGTCTTTCAGGAAAGCAATGCCCTTACAAGATGGACTTGATCTATATATGCTCAGGTATCTGGAACTCTGGGCCATGCTCTGGAGTTCAAGATGCAAAAGGGGGATTACTCAGGGTCAGAGACTTGGTCTGAAGATTAAGGGATCCAATGGTGGGTTGGGGTTGAAGTCAAGTCAAGAACTGGGAGTTCTAAGATAAGACAAGGATTATCAAACTTAAAGTCGTAAAGTATGTACCAGTCTCAGAGTATGCATGCCAGCCAAGCATGCCAGTCAGTGCATACTCAAATTAAAGGGAACACAAACAGCAATTGTAATATCAAGACTAAGATAATACAAGAGGGTCACTCCAGGTTCTTGAGAGGTTTCAAAATATCTGGAACAGTTCCCAGAAATTAATGGGTGGTAGTGGATGGAAGGGAAATGGTATTCTGAGAATTACACATGCAGAATGCATGATCAATTGGCATGTAGAGAATGCCATGATGTGTAATGTGTAATAGCTGAGGTAATTGGCATGAGCCAATTATTGATTGTAGGATGATAGCCATAATAGCAGATGATTTCAGTGGTGTGGGGCTGTCAGAGGGGCATGTGTGATGGCAGAGTTTGATGTGCATGATGGTGGTGTTGGTGGTTGTAATGGTGGATGTCTGCAGAAATTGTGTTGTGGGGCCGGTGGAAGGTTTTGGACAGAATTCCAGAGATGTTCTGAGTGGGAGAGTCATAACACAGACTAACCTATTCAGAGCTTTCTCTGAATTTAATCCTTTCTTTTGTTGGATAAACTATTGATTATATCTGCCTGCATTGTCTCATCCCATTTTGAAAAGACAAAAAAATATCACAGCATATCTGAACAGAGACCAAATCCTCCTGCCTATTCACACTCTAGGACACTGAAATATTTTTTAAATCTACTGCACCTTCCATTACTGCTATCTTAGTCTATGGCATGAACTGAAAAACTAATAAGTTCAACTGCAACTTTCCTATGTCCAACTTTGCAAAGTGGTTGAAAGTCTTGAAAATCTACTTCTCTCTTTTAGGCCTAAAGCCATATGTTTTTGTGCCACTCATCACTGTTCCAAGCATGAAAGGCAAACCCACTGTGTACCAGAACTGGTGTGCAAACAACAACCTTATATGTGCAATCATTCTGACTATGATTGACAAGTCCAAGTATGAAGGGCTCAATAAGGACAAGATAGCAGCAAATCTCTATATGCAAATCAAGACTTGCACAGAAGGTAAGGGACCTATGCAGATGGTCATATTAATTTAGAAAGTACTTTGCATACAATGCTCACCTAGTAAGCCCCTGACAATCACAGCCAAATATATCTGCAACATTGTGAGTCACATTTTTGCAATCAAATCTCTGGACAAAGATCTATTCAAATGTGTTGTGCTACTAAACAGCCTGAATGACCCACAGTACTTGGTCATTTAGACACAGGTATTGTGGGGCTTAGCAGATGCTACTGCATCTAATCCCTACAAATTGGACAACATCAGAAAATTGCTGGAAACCATACAGAACCTTATCACCTTGAAATCTATGAGCTCTGGTCTCTTCACTGACACTGCATTAGCAGCCACAGCAACAGGTTGCTTCTGTTCATTCAAGCCCAATCTTCTAGAGCACAATTATATAGCTGGTAAGAAGTGCTAGAAGACATGCACCACTCACAACCAACCCTGTGGTGGCCACGAGGCTTCATACTGTGCTCACACTGGCAGAGCAATAGAAAAGGAGGAATTTTATGCTGCATGTGACACAGCACATACAGCCACCTCAAGCCAAGGTAAAAGAAACAAGAACAGCTCTGGCATGAGGGTTTACATCCAGCTTACAGGCCTGAGAGGGAAAGTATATCTGGTGAAGAAAAATGACTTGGGCAAGCTACAAATCTTGAGTAAGGATCCTGCTTCTGCAGAGTTCATGGGGCTTGTCACCAACAACATACCCCTAACTACTATGACAGACAATGTTAAGTGGGAAGGATAGATTGCCATTATTGTGGAGAAGGAGACCAGCTCTAGACAACTACTCACAATGACACCTAAGCAGGCTGAGAAAATGGCACTATCTGCAACCACTAAAAACCCTTTCTTTGTAAATATTGGAGTGACAATCCACATTTTCCTATTCTTCAGCACAATCCAACCTATCAACCTAAGAGCCATAAAGAGAGTTGGAGGGTCCTCAATCTCAGCATGCAGGATCAGAAACATCATCCTCAAATCTGCAGAAGGAAAACTACTTACCCTCAAAAGGGCCTTGAATGTTCCCAAATTCACCATTTGCCTCATTTCAGCCAGCATAATCACATCTGACAACAATGCCTACTTCTGCTTTTATGACCAAGAAGTACTGATCAAAACTATCAAGTCATTCTCTATCTAGCCCATGATTGCAAGATCAAAGATGCATTCTTTCTTTACTCTTCCTCACCACCAAAGTATAATAGTTGCATTCTGAGCAAGCAGATCAGGATGCCAGTACCAAAGATGTGAGAAGAATGGTGTAAAGGAAAACAGAAGCTTGAAATAGTATGGGCAGATCTGATAGGATCAGTAAACATGTAATCTAGATCAGGAAATCACTATATTATGGATGATTATAGCAATATGGTTTGGTCTATTCTACTCAGAGCAAAAGACAAGGCCTTTGCAGCACTAAAAGCATGGAAATTGGCTTGTAAAGTTGAAACAGATTTGAAAGTGGGAAAGTATTGCACCAGTTTCAATGGCAAGCTCTATAGTAACCAGATGGATACATGGTTGAAGATAGGAAATAATGAGCAAGCACAGCACCTCATACACCTCTGCTCACATTGGTAGAGTTGAGAAGATGCACAGAATCCTGATGGAAAAAGCAAGGAGCATAAGGATTGACTCTGACTGCCCAGAATTTCTCTGAGACAAATTCTATCTTACAGCTACTCATCTCCATGTGAAAGCTCCCACCAAATTGCTCAATGGCATAACACCACACCAACCATAGTTCAGATATGAACTAAACTACAAATACATGCAAGAAATTAGATATTGTGCATTTGTCTTCATACAAACACACAATCTAAAAGTCAAACCAAGGTCTGTCAAATGCATTCTAATAGGTTATGGTTTAAATTCAAAGACCTATCAATACTGGGATCAAGCAAACAAAAAGGTTTTGATATCAGTTCTACCACATGAAGTTTATTGAGAGGCGTAAAACCTCAGCACCATTCAAATCACCCTTTTTTTGTTCATTAGAACCAGCAGAACTTTGCATCTCCATGCTCAAAGACATTGAGAGATTGGCCTCACTGACACCCCAGGAAAATGACAATAACCTAGAATACAAGATTAACCCAACACCTACAACAATTGAGAATACTCATCAGCCAGAGCAAACACTGCAAAACCATGATGCACAAACTGTTTCTGCTCTTGATAATCATGTATGCAGGTCAACTCATACCTGCCAACCAACTGAGAAGGCAGTGCTGTCAGGGGACTTCTCATTTCTTCCTTTTTTTACTCCCTGTTCCTTCACTCTCCTTTCATTCATTTCCTTATTTCTTCTATCATTTTTTTATTTTGCTGTTTCTATTTTCTCAGCATGATCTGTTAGTACTATTCTCAGCCTTTGAGGTGCTCTGGTTCTTTAGCTATCATTCTGACAAGTGTGGGCCCTTTAGCACCACTTCCAGACTGCTTATATAAGCTGGAGTTTGTGTTTCTGACTTCCAAAGTCCAGAGTTTTCCTGCCTTATTTGCACAGTTGTTTTTTTAGGCAATTTTTGAGTTTTTA
>QGOA01016672.1:0-11603 GCA_003313075.1 Termitomyces sp. MG16
CTGCATTTGAATGAGTAACTAAGGATTCTTGAAAAGACTAAATCTAATATGTAAGTTGTCAGTATACCAAGAAGTATCAGACTTACTTTGTGTCTTGGTTGAAAATTCCCTGCAAAAGCTGCAGCTGTGTTTCCTCCTATGAACAGTGCCATATTTTGACTCTTGTCAACAGAAGGTGAACTCAAATCTCCAACAAAGCTATATTGAGCTTGAGGGGAACATAAGCTATTTCCAGAACTAGAAGAAGAATACTGAAAGCCAGGAGAGTTGCTGAACATCCTTTTTTAAGTGAAGTATATGCAAAGAGGATAAGTGAAATGAGCAAAGTGGCACAACTATTATAATTGTTTGTTTAGTAATAATACAAACAAGTGCTGTTACAATGACACAGAGTCTGACAGAATGCAAAGAAAATATACGAGGATAGCAGAAGAGCTTCTACACAGAGCTGATCCACATGAGGTACAAGAATACAGGAGGCAGATACTGTTCAACAAACTTCTTCATTTTTTCAGCTTTTTCGATATCTCCACATGAGTTTCTTTGACAAGAGTATAATCTTCAGAGTTTGGATTGTTGTTATTAGTGGTAAGGCAATTCTTGCTGTGTAATGTATGAAGCTATGAGCAAGTAGACTGTGAACTTGTACCAATATTATAATGGGGTGTCACAAACTATAATAGGCCCAGAAACATGATATACCAATTGTCGACCATCAGGCATGTACTTGATGCGGCAAATTGGATGTTAAAGAGTTGAATCATATGCTATGCCTGTAGTTTGAGTAAGAATTTCATCTGAATGCAAACTTCGAGTAGAGCTAGTAATCCAGTTCCAAATAAGACTTGAATGCAAAAATATAGCTAGGATATCAAGAATTCTGCAGTTCCTCAAAGATTTTCTTATACACAGGATTTTCACTGCTAATGAGAGTAGCATGGTCAAGGTTCTTGATCTACTCAAGTATCATAAGCATAATGAATGTGTGAAAACAAGAGTTGATGGTTATAATCAGGTAGTGGTTCATGTTAACTTATATTGTTTGTCCAAAGTTACTTGCAACTTGCAATTTCAACATGAATCTATTCATTAATATCAGAATCATCCTCATCTTCTGGTATATTCTTTATTACTCCAGCCATTATGCTGATATATAGACCAGGTTTTTTTACCACAAACACCCAACCCTTCCAATCTTGGCCCAACAAATCTGTTGAGTGTGGAACAATAGTAACTATAGCCAGAATTGCATGAACATCAACAACAACAATACTATCATTTTCCTGATGTCTACAAGACCAAAGAGTATCAGCAGATAGCGACAGCAGCTCAGAGTCAGGTCGGCTATAGAGAGATATTGCTACTAATAATCGGACAACACCAGTTTTCAACTTGCATTGAAAATAGTAATGTACATCACCAAATTCAATCTGATTTTTGTACTGCAGCTATGCTTGTAAATGAGATTCATTGAAATAATTTCAGGAAAAGGCCAACATACTTTAACTCATTGTGCTATTCGAGTTCTTTCCAATAGTTTCAAACTCTCTTTTCACAGAGACCATGCAATCTGGCTACCATATTTCTGTGGTAGTTGCAGACGTGCCCATCATATGACAAATGCAGGCCTGAAGTTGTATGAAATATTTTCAGGTCCACATTGAATGTCATTTATCAAGTATTTATAGAATGTGTCACTTTCTGCTTTTGTTATTGCTCATTTACAAGTATCAACAGCTCAGAGCAAAACATAGCTATCATCAACATCCTTGGCACCTTGTGGTAAATTAATCTGATTGCTGGAAAGAGGATCAAGCTCTGGAAATGTAGCCTTTAAGCAGATAATTTCAGCATGTTTTACAGCACGGCGAAATAAATTTGCATATGAGTTTGAGTCTTGCTTAATTTTACTAGTAAGGCTACTAATCTGTCATTCCATTGTTCATTGGGAAGAGACAATACCAGGCCCAATGCATAAGATTTCAGTTGGAAGATGTGTAAATGTGTAAATGATGGGGCATACAAAATGAATTCTATCAGCTCTGCACTGAATGTAGAGTGCCTCAAATTCTGCTACACTTTCAATGAGATATGTATGAGCTGCAACAAGTTGAGTCATTGAGTGTATTTGACATTGATAGATAAAACAAACACCAGCAACTATCTTGCAGAATGAGTGCTAAAATGGAAAAGGAAGAACTCTGTATAGTAAGCCAGGAGCTAATCCAAACACATATAAAAAATATTCCCAGGCCTTGTAACCACTGTTGATTTTTTTGGCAGGGTTTTGTAGTGGATGGTCAAAAGATCCAGGAAAATAGGATGTGCATCTAGCAACATCTTGGCCAAGCCCCAGTTGTATCAGTTGTACGTGCACAGTCTAGTTTTCCTTACTATAATCCTAGAAGAAGATCAGCAAGATTCAGAATCAGATGCATGATGTTACCAGGAAACATGTTGGAAATTCCAAGATATGTCTTAGGAAGTAAGCCACTAAAAATACTTGGCTTGCAGATTCCAGTTTTACGGCATTGAAATTCATATTCCTGGTGTGTTTTTGTATTTATGACATGTATCAGACTACTTTGATACTGAACTTGATCAATTGGATGAACAATGTAAGGAGGAATATTATTATAATTACAGCCTTGAACAATATAGTCATTAGGTTTTGATAGAACTGGGTAGTATATTGGTGCACCAGGTTTATGACAGCCAGGAAGGCCACACTAGAGGTGGTAGCCATATTTTCCAGAGTGACCAATAAGCCCATTGAGGTAAACTATCTCTGAGCCATTGGCTGTTGCAAGAGTAATGTAGAATTTGGAAGTGACAGTTTTTTGACAAAATGCATCTCAAACTTTAAGTCCACCAGCCTTATTGATGGCAGCCATATGGCAAAGACCAACCACAAGATAAGACTTGATAATCTTGATTTTGAATAGGCCAGGCATTATACCACTAGAAATTATATAACGCTTTGTACAGCAAAGTTCAGAAGAAAAGCAGAATATAATCCAAACATAGAACCAGCAGTCAGATTGCTTGTTGCAGTAGATTTGTGCTCTATCAAAGGACATTGTAAAAACTGTATCATGCTCATCTATATCACCTTGATTGACAGCCTTCAGAATATCTGTTCCACAGGTAATGTCGTCAATGAGTTCAATCACATCTTTTTTTTGCTATTCTGCTAAGAGCTTGGTTACATGAGACCAGAAATAGTTCATGTCACTTGTGGTCTGGTAATTTTGCTTAAAGGCCTGGATGGCTGGACCTATAGGGATTGTACAGAATGCTTGCCTTGATTTGTGTGTAACAGGATCAAAACAAGGCTCACCACAATGCCAGTGCTGAAGATTGTTGGAGAAAGGTCCAGTATATGCAAGGCAGGACTTGATGCACATATCACAAATGATAGGAGAGATACCAGTAAGCTGTGCAATCTGACATTTGAGCTGGTCATATAAAAGAATGTCATGATCTCCAAATTGTTGTTTAATGGCACGAATTGCATCGTTATACTTATCTGCAGAGTTGCAAGCATTCAAAAAGAGGCAGAGGCACATCAGAAGATCATTGTCTGAGTCATCTTCTGAATTAAGCTTCAAAGAATCCTTTGGTGAGTCTAGTAGTACAGCAATTGTCTTGGCAGAAAGATCTCTGTTATCAAGTTCTGCATTCTTGAGAACTTTTATGAATTGTTGTGCTATTCAAACTTCTTCAATATTACTGTAGCATTCCGATGTATCATCATCATCATCATAGTCACTAGATGTTGGAATTGGACCTGAGGGAGGTGGTGCTTGATGTTGCTGTTCTTGCATCCCTCGATCTGCTTCTAAATCAAGAAGTGGAGAATCTACAGAGGCCTAGAAAGATTGGCTGGGCTATATCAAGCCAAAGGCAAGCAGTACTCACTTCAGGAGTTGCTTCAGATGAATCTCTCTGAACTTCGTTATTCTTGAAGTGATCTCCACCTGCATTTTGTGAAATTTCATACTGTCCAGCCAAAGTCGTAGTGCATGATTGTCCTACACCAGATCTAGTTACTGATGGTACCACTGATAGGCTTCTACTCGGACTGAGCGCATCAAGGGACATTATAGGCCGACCAACACTTGACACACTAGAGGCTCTAGCGACCAGCCTTGGGTACAGAGCAGCCCTAGCGTGGGCGCTCTATGGCAAGACTTATCCATTCATCTCAATCACCAGTACCAGCCCCTCAGAGCACTCCACTCAGTTACTTTGAAGACTAAGAAGACTCAGAACTCATAGCGCTAACGGCGGGAGGTGACTCTGACCAAACCCCGATCAGTACTGAAAGGAGTTAGCAATTGGCGCTGTCAATCACCAAGGCACCTCAATCAGAAGTCTAAAAGAATCAATGACGACGAGACAGGATACACACAGACCCGACATTTAAATCTATCAAAAGATGGTACAATGTTTAGCGCCGGAATTAGCGCTCACGGCGTCTGTCGAGGATCCCCCGACCATACCCTGGGATGGCATGGCCAATTAAATTACATCAAAAAGTGAGCAAACTCGTACCACTTCTAAGTAGTTTTAGAGTCGCCGTTGGTCGCCGTCACCCATGTGCTGCAGGTCGCCGTTGACAGGTGGCCGTTAGCTACAGTCACGAAGAGAGGCGCTAATTGGTAGCGCCGTCAATGGACTTATTTTGGAAATAATGTAGCGCATAGTATAAAAACTAGCTACTTGCCATGTATATAACAACGAATCGTAACCTCTTAAACACTCAGTTACACTTAGCGTTCAAATCGCGCTAGCACTGCCTGACTTTGTCACCAAGTTTGGCGCTAGCTTCATCTATCTTGTCTTCATCATTTACGGTGCCACCTACGGGCACGCTACGCTGCGCTATTTGTTTATTTCTCTATAACCTCTCCAAAACTACGACGCTTACCACTTGCTAGGTAGCACCCGAGGCGCTATCGTCTAGCGCATCGCCCTATTACCTCTGCTCGAGCACACCGGGACCCTGCCGGGACTCCTCACAAACCCATATGCCAGGCGCTGGAGACAGCGTTGTACTGCGTATACGTCCAGCGCACCCAACCACGGTTGGTGTCATCATTTTGGAGCCCACCGCGAGGGGTTCTATTAAGGCAGAATTCCGCCGGAAACTCAAGCCCAGCGACAGCGCCGCCTCCTATTGGAGAGTGCATTTGAACAAACATTGACTGAGTCACCACACTTACCAGGCGTGCTACCAAGGCAGACTTTAGATCAGGAACTTGAAGCCGCTCCAGATAGCTTGGCTGAAAGCTTCTTCCCGTTTTCCCAACCGTTCGAATACTTAGCAGGTGAAAACCATACACCGCTTACTCCTTTGGAAAAGCTGTCTAGGTCATTATTGCCAGAACCTAGCGACTCAGAATTGCCCGAGCCAGTACCGACTACGACCACGCCAAGCAAAACTACCACTAACACCACTATTCCTACCACAACGTTGACGCCAGCTAATATGGAGCAGGCAAACACACCACGCATGCCGCCAAGAAACCATTTCTCGTCGCCAAAATGGGACGAGACGAAGCCTCGTGAGCTAACACAGTATTTCCGAGAATTGGAATATTTATTACGCGACTGCCGAGTCACCAACAACACGCAAATGAAAGAATATGCTGCCAGATACGTTTCATACAATACCGCGGAATCTTGGACAGGACTGGACAAGTTTCAAGGGTTAACACATGAGGCAGTGCCAAGACCGTTTACCTACGAGGAATGGAAAAAGGTGATCATTAAACTGTACCCTGGCGCTGAAGAATCCACGCGCTATACAGTCCTTGAAATCCAGAAACTGGTACAGGATACCTTTGCAACGGGCATTTATACGTTAGGCACGCTATCTACTTATTATCGAGATTTCCAGCGAATTGCACAATGGCTAGTACAGAATGGCAAACTCTACAGGAACGAGGAACGGCGCCTGTTCCAACAAGGGATTCTGACATCGTTATGGACTAGAATAGCACGTCGCTTAGAAATCCTTAAGTCCAACCACCATCCTGAGGAACCCTACGATATAGAAGACGTCTTTGAAGCAGGTAAATGGATACTGAAAGGAACGGATACGGGCATCCCCTTCCAGCGACCTTCTAGTACTGATAATGGAGGAAAGGCGCCGCCCGTGGTGGCGCCAGCCCCTAGTGCAACTAACAACCAGGGAGGCTTTGTCAAGAAGAAGGATCTAGAAAACGCAGTTAACACGGCCGTCGCAAACGTTATGAGCAAATTGGAAACGTTAATCTCAACTAGCCTTAATGTGCCACGAGGTAATATGCAATCTGGCCCTTGTCACTTCTGTGGTGAGGCAGGGCATACGATGACTCGCGGTCGCTGCGCTATCCTCGAACAATATCTACGCCAAGGGAGAGCGCGCCAAGGCACCGACGGTAAAATAGTCCTACCCTCTGGTGCTAACATCCCTCTATATCCCGAGCATCGAACTTTCCAGGGACAAATTGATGAATGGCACTGACGTAACCCTGGGAACTTAGCAACGGGCAACCTTAACAGTACGGCCACGACAGAGGCAGAGACAACTCCACAACAAGCGCTAATCCATAAAGTACTCCAGCTTAACGCTGTTAGTGAGCGACCGATGTTGTCACGAGAGGAGAGGATCAAGACATTGGAGAGGGAGCTAAAGTCGCTAAAGAATCAGGTTTTCAACGGTGTCAAGATTAAAAAGAGCAAGCAACCGTTGAAAGACTATAGACCCTCAGGCACTACGTCAGATCCAGCAAAGCCTTCAAATCCCAGCATCAACGACGACACACCTAATACGGCCAAAGCATCAGCTAGCATGGAACCGCCACTACACCCGTATTTAGGACTTGCCGGTAACTACGCTCCGCCTGTCAATCAAAACTTTGGGGCACCAGACAAGCCAGCAGGAGGCTACCGACCAACGGCACCAATCTACGACGTAGAGAAATCTAAGCAAGTATTCGATCGTATTATGAAAAGTCAAGTCACGATGTTGGTAGGGGAGCTATGCAGTGTGGCGCCAGACGTCAGGAATCAGATGCGTACAGCGGTTACCCCTCAACGAAATGTAGCTAACAATGTAACGGCGGTGGACAAATGCGATGACGCGCTACCTGGATTTGCGTACATAACAGAGACGGTAGCATCAGAAATCAAAGAAGAGGCCGCGCCACCCAAAGAAGCTACGTCCATTGACCCGGTTGAAACCTACCTTAAGTCGCTAAGATCTAGCGACAATCCTGCCGTCCTCACTGTAGCCCAAGACTCTCACGCAATTCGCTCGATTATGTTGACAGTTGATGGAAAAAGCGAGATAGAATCTATCGTGGACAGCGGATCACAGATTATTTCAATGGCTGCCGACGTCGCTAACAAGCTTGGCATCATTTATGACCTGACCATCATTCTTAATATGCAAAGCGCTAACGGCACTATTGATCGATCCTTGGGAATGGCCCGTAACGTGCCATGCGCTGTTGGCAATCTTACGTTTTACCTTCAAATACACATTCTTAGATCGCCTGCATACGACTTATTATTAGGGAGGCCCTTCGACGTCTTAGCCCGATCAGTAGTCAAGACAACGTCTGAAGACGAAATGACACTAACTATTAGCGACCCTAACTCGGGCGTCAGAAGAACAGTACCAACGTTTCCCTGGGGGAAATTCCAGAAACCGGGACCGAGAAAGCGACCTTATGTTAGCAACAACCCTTGCGAGTGTTTTCCGGCGCCATCAAGGAGATGAGTGATGAGGATCATGGAGATGAAGCGCTTATCTTGGACTATAACCATCGGACTGGGCAAGTAAACTTTATATCACATACCCCTTTAGCCCATGAAATCTTGAATTCTTCTTCGTCGCTTACTAGTGAAGCGTTATCCTACTTATACCTCACTGCGTCAGATATTACTGAAAACCTTTCAACAGACACTTATTTTGTTTCTACTCCTGACTCTAAAGAACCTTTGATATCAGGTTTCGCTAGAAACCATGACTCTATTTATAATACGTTTGCTAACAATAGTACCCCTAAGCGCAAAGGGGTTCAGGTCAAGAAGAAATACAAACCCGTAGTGCTTAAAACGAAACTGGTAGCAAGCGCCGTACCCGAGAAATTTTGCATCGAAAGAAAAATAATAGGCGACCCTTTGGCTACCCTGCCAAAACTCGATCCAAATCCACCACCCTTCGAACCAACAGGACAATTTACAGGAGAACAAAAGGCGCTATTTCTTAGCGCCCACGATACCGGCTTCCTCTTGACGGAGGAAATGAATGTATTAGTTGACATCATGCAAAAACAGAATGAGGCTTTCGCATGGGAGGACTCAGAACACGGTAAACTTAGAACTGACTTCTTTCCACCAGTGGTTATACCAACAATACCGCACGTACCCTGGACTGAGCATAACCGACCCATACCCCCGGGCATCAAAGCCGAAGTCTGCCAAATTATTCACTCCAAGATAGCGGCAGGTGTATATGAGCCTTCTAATTCAGCCTACCGCTCGAGATGGTTCTGCGTACTAAAGAAAAACGGGAAGCTATGTATAGTTCACAGCCTAGAGCTGCTAAACAAAGTCACTATTCGTCATTCAGGGGTACCGCCATTTCCCGATCACGTCGCTGAATCTTTCGCGGGACGAATATGTGGCGCTACCCTGGATTTGTACGTAGGCTATGACGAGCGCTTAATCCATCCTTCCTCTCGCGACTTGACGACATTTCAAACACCGTTTGGGGCGCTATGACTAGTCACACTTCCTATGGGATGGACAAACTTGGTACCGATATTTCACGACGATATTACATTTATCCTACAGCCCGAAATACCCCACCATGTGCTCAGCTTCATAGACGACGTAGGAGTTAAAGGCCTGAAGGATTGGCGATTGGTAGATGGCAAGCCTGAAGTTTACCCAGAAAATCCTAATATTCGTATGGCGCTATGGGACTTCTTTCAACTGGTCAACCGAGTACTTCAGCGCATGAAGTATTGTGGCAGGACGTTTTCAGGGCACAAGCTCGTTCTTTGCGCACCGCAGTTTAAAATTTTGGGGCACGTTTGCATGCCAGAAGGCAGGATTCCAGAAAAGAGCCGATTAGCGCTGTTGGAAAAATAGGGGGTCTGTCATAACCTCTCGGAAGTTTGCGCGTTCTTGGGCACTGTAGGGGTGCTGCGCATGTTCATACACCATTTTTCACATCGCGCAAATGCCCTTAATCGCCTAACCCATTCAGGGGTCCCCTTCGAATTCGGACCTGATCAAATCAATGCCCAGAAGGACTTAGTAAAGGCGCTACAGGAAGCGAAACCATTGGTGCCCATCGACTATACTACCGCCGATCCCGTTATACTTGCCGTTGATACTTCCTATATCGCCGTTGGCTTCTTTTTATGCCAGTGTGATGGCACGAACCGGAAAATCAGGCGCTACAATCGCTTTGGATCGATTACCCTTAACAATCAAGAATCGCGCTACAGTCAGCCCAAGCTAGAGTTATATGGCTTGTTTCGATCGTTTCAGGCGCTGCGCATGTACCTCATTGGGGTACGAAATCTGATTGTTGAGGTCGACACACGATACATCAAAGGAATGCTTCAGAACCCTGATATTCAACCTTCGGCCAGTATGAACCGCTGGGTAGTAGCGATATTAATGTTTCACTTCGAGTTAGTACACGTCAGAAGTGTGTTCCACGGGCTGGACAGATTATCTAGGCGACCCAGACAACCAGAAGATGAAGCGCTAGACGATAGCAACAACGACGTATTTGACGACTGGATTGATCGATTGCATGGGTTCATGCATATCATTCAGTTACCTATTCCGGTCCTTCGTGAAGACCAGCCAGTTTCAACTTGGCTTCACCCTATTGTTTTGTACCAGCCCTGACCATATCAGGCATCATTGACTTTTTACACGGCCAGTATCTATAACGTCGCTAAGCCGTCTAACGATCTAAAGATAGTCGAGGAACCAAGACCCTTGCGAGAAGACAGTCAGAACCTGCCATATTCGGTGGTACCTCGAAGCGCCAAAGCTAAGTCAGAAGATTAGCGAGTGGACCAGGTTAGGAAGTGGCTACAGGATTTGCGACAACCATCAGACCTTACGGATACGGAATACACCACCTTCATTCGATATGCGACGACTTTCTTTATAGTGGAAAACCAACTTTGGCGACGAAATAGAGATGGCGCCCATAAACTAGTAATTAAACCAGATAATCGAGTTAGGATTCTACACGCGATGCATGATGACTTGGGACATCGAGGACTCTACGCGACAAGGGCGAACCTTTTGGAGCGCTTTTGGTGGCTGCAAGTTAGCGCCGATATTGCGTGGTATATTCGCACTTGTCATCTCTGTCAAATCCAGCAGACACGTCAGGTTCTGATTCCCCCAACAGTAGTGACTCCAGCACCGTTATTCGGAAAAATATATATCGACACCATGCACATGCCCAAGTCAGGGCGCTACAAGTATATCATTCAAGGAAGGTGTTCCTTGGTACATTGGCCGGAGTTTCGTATGCTCCAGCAAGAAAATACAGACGCTATAGCTAAGTGGCTCTTTGAGGACGTTATCTGCCGATGGGGAGCCCTTCACGAGATCGTCACAGACAATGGAGCGCCAATAGTCAAGGCGCTCACTTATCTTGCCAAGAAATACAACATACAACACATCCAAGTCTCAGGATACAATAAACGTGCCAATGGAATCGTAGAAAGGCCTCATTTCGATGTTCAACAAGCGCTATTCAAGGCGGTCGATGGTGACAAAAGTCGCTGGAGCGAGGCGACTTATTCGGTCTTCTGGTCAGAGCGGGTTACCGTACAAAAGAGGATGGGCTGCTCTCCCTACTATGCGGCGACTGGCACCCACCCCTTGCTACCTGCAGACGTGGTGGAAGCGACGTATTTGCAACCCCCACCGAACTCAATACTATCCTCTACCAACATGATCGCTAGACGTGCTATAGACTTACAACGACGCATGGAGGATCTCAAGCGCTTACACGAGGTAGTATTTCAGGCTAGACGACAAGCTGCGCTACAGTTTGAAACCGAGCATAGCCCCACGATTTGAGACTACAACTTTACAATGGGCGCCCTAGTACTAATGCGCAACTCCAAGATCGAAGTTACCCATAACAAAAAGATGCAGCCTCGGTATCTGGGACCCCTAATAGTGGTGTCCCGCAATAGGGGAGGCGCATACGTACTCTGCAAATTGGACGGCTCAGTTTTGCATCGACCAGTAGCGGCGTTCCGACTCATTCCCTACTTAGTGCGTGAACACATTTCATTACCTTTATCGGCGCTGGACATTGACACTGCTAAACTTCGAGAACTAGAGGAGACTGAGCTTGTGGACGATGACAAAGTCGCACCAGAAGAAGAAACCGATCAGTAATAGGACCCAAAGGGGAAGGGCGCTAGACCTTAGCGCCTTGCACCTCACTTATGAAAGGAACACCAACGCATAGAATTTCATACTATACAAGACTATGAAACTGGCGATAATTGACCTATTTGCTACCTTACATTCTACGGCGAGGACCCCTA
>QGOA01016684.1:0-14097 GCA_003313075.1 Termitomyces sp. MG16
TAATAATAAATATAATATAATATTCAACTATTATACTAAGTAAAAGCTATGTGGCCAACACCACATAGCAGACTATGCTACAGTGCTATAAGTAGATGTGTTGAGCTCCTATTACTATTTGTGTAAGTCTCATTTTTTCTGATCCACCTTGTTTTTGCTAACTTTGTCAAATTTGATCCCTTCTGGACCCCTGCTCCTACTATGCATGTCATGGGCAATGCCTTTCCTTGGCTTAGAAAAAAGTTTTCCTATCTGGTGATTCTGCTCCATCCTGCTGAAGAGCTTCATTGCCAACTCTGCTATATTGATGAGATGACTAAAACCTTGAGTTGTGACTTGGCCATCCTATGCTCTTGCATCAATATCTTAGCACATTGTGAGACTCTTTTGCTCAGCCTTCATGATGACATTACTGATGTGCTTGAGTGGCAAGCAAGTAAACACATCCAGAATGGAGACTTGCTTCTTTTGGGTAATCCCATCCTTTTCACATATAATGTGTAGTTGCTGGCCCTTAGTGCCCCAGTTAATAACAGACTTTGTTGGACTTATCAAATTCTGATATGTAATTTTTGATGTATGCTTGTATTAAAATAAACACCCCCTCTTTCATTCCAAAAATGTCAGTTTGGAAGTAATCAAAAAGAAAATAAAAAAAAAGAAAACACTCAGTAGATCATTATAGTGCAAAAACCCCTTTATCAATGCAGTCCAATAGCTATTACCATGCCAGTAATAGCACTCAAAGTTTGGTTAGTAACAAATGTATAATACTGTTACCAATTCAAAGGCTTGTATTGGGCACACTTGATATATTGAGGGGAGTCCCAGCAGGTCTCAGAGATCACATCTGTAAAATAGTAGAACAATGAATAAAGGGAGGGAGTTAGCAAGCATCAAGCGCTAAAGATATAGACATGCATAAAACGTCCTATTACGTCTCAAAAAATAGAGGTCATTAGCCTCTGAAAGGTTGCAGGAGCATTACAGTCTCCAATCTGCATTATGCTGCTCATGAATGTGTCCATGATTGATGCAAATACGGTCTTGGGTACGTCTTTGGTGCGAATGCGCACCTGCTTGTAAGCATCAGTAAGGTCAATCTTTGAGCGATACTTTGCCCAAACCACGTCTTCCCGGATCACCTCCTGATCTGGTAAAGGAGTTACATCCTTTATAGTATTGTCATTGCGCTGATGCGCATCAAGAGCTGTTCGAAGGGTTCCATCCTTCTTTGGGATGCACAATAATGGTGCAGCCTGAGCAGTGGTGCATGGTGACCACCATTGAGCATTCAAATAGCAATTAGTTTTATCGCGTAGTTGCTCCTGGAGTGCACACAGGCAGTGTGACAAGTGGTACTTATATTGCTTGCTCTCGTTTATGAGGCTGATCTCATGGTTCACCTCCTGCCATGGCAGGAGCTCCTCCTTGGTCCTGTTGACCATATCGGCAAATTCTTCTTGCCATTGCTGATGCAACCGAGGTATATCTTCTTCACGAAGGCTTGTCGCCTTCTGCTTCCCCTTCATATGCACCGGGGGAAGTACTTCCACCATCTTTGAGGGTGACCAAGGCAGTGGTGCATATTGCTCACGCATTGCGAGCACCCGAGTGACACTGTCATTGGGTATATGTAGTCTCAGCAGAGAACCCACTGCCGCTGCCTTATAAGCCACAAGGCTTTTTTCCTCGCATACAAGTAAGTACGCTACGGACACCTCGTACAACGCTGGCTGGCAATACACTGGTCTGACAGTCATCTGTCTCTGGTGCGCGTTTTGTGCACACGTAGCTGCCATCAGCTCGTTCCACTCCTGCGGCATTTTAGGGTTGTATGCCCAGTCATACTCCAGAAGGGGTGCTGGTTGTTCCCATAGGGACCATGTATCCCCCTCACATGAGGCTTCCGCCTCTCAGATGCTGTCTCTCAAGTCATCCAACTTGACTCGTGAGGACGTAGGTGGGCATACATCCACTGAGTCCTCCTGTTGTCTCGTCTTTTGGTGGTGATTGTCTGGAGGCTTTGTGCCTCGAATATCAGGAGCGATTATTTGCTCGTCGCTTCTCTTGGAGGCTTGATACTCCTCCTCGCTCATCATCACCACATTGTGGTCTGAGCTCAGTCCAGACATAGCCTGCACTTCCTCATCCACATCCTCCACCACCGGCACTTTGCGCCGGCCAAGTCATGGAGACTCCTTGTGTTTCTCTGTAGTGCGATGACATCACAGATGATTATCAGTGTCATCTGCTGTAGCTTGTTCAGCTGGGATCACCTTCCCATTCACTAGTACCTGACAGTGGTCAAAGTCTAGTATGACTTTGTTATGCCGCATGAATGGCGTTCCCAGTATCATATCATAGCGATCAAAGTTTGCTACATCCATGTATTCCCAGCTACATGAGCCCGGTGTCTGGACAGTCACATTCATCCCATACTGCACCATAGCCCGGCTTCCTATGGTGCCCAGCTGTAACGCCAATGACATATCCAACTCCTGCATGGATATTCCGTACACATGGGCAAACTGGGGCGTTATGCCTGACGTAGTACTTCCAGAGTCCCATAAGGTCCATGCCTTGTGGCCATCTACGTCCACATACAAGACCAGGCACTCCTTGTCTGCCCGTTTCAGTGTAGGGTGCTGCAAAGTGCCCTCTGCTTGATGAAGAGTCACCTTCTTCATCCGAACCACATTATTCTTTTTGGGATCATTTGAAGACGGCCAATCCGTCATTGCCACTAGGCACTCAGAGTTGCTGTCGCGACTGTAGTACTCGTTGTTGTAGATGTCATCATATATGTTGACTGTGATGTACTCCTCCCCCTCTACGACCACACTTTTGGGCTCGGCGCCCAATGCCTCCTCTGGGGACTCTTGGTCGTTTGTGGGGTGCTCTGCCTCAGACTCAGCAGACACGTCTCCATCACTCCCACTTGCAGCTGCAGTATGTGCCGCTCGAAGGTGGGCACAGGGTGTATACCCCTTTCTCAGGGCTCCCAGCTTTGCAGGGCAATTGGTAGCATAGTGGCCTGGCTGGCCACATGCAAAACAAGTCCCCGTTTGATCTGGTGGGTTGGCCAGCTTAAAATCCGGCCTTGGTTTAGGACGTTCTCCGTATGGTGCCCGCTCTGGGTATGGGCAGCTCCGCCTTTGGTTTGCAGCAGGGGTTCTGCATACTACAAACTGTGTGTTGTGGTCACGATCCAAATCGGCCTTTTTGGCCAAGAAGGTCCCCACATGCTGACCCCGTGAAGGTGCCCCAGCAGGCAGTAGTTGCCTGGTTCCCCCCTTGTATCCACTCCAATGCTCATAGTGGTTAGCAGTCTTCAGAGACTGCTCATACCTGATGGCATATGCTACAAACTCCTCCACATCGTTAACTTCTGGGGACAGTCCGTCCTCACGTATCAGGTAGCGGCGCATGTCCGCTGGAATGCCATCCAAGAATGTTTTGAGCATTGTATATCCGTCTGGGTATACTGCCATATTCTGGGCATGGTCACTAAGGGTATCATAGAACCCTTACACTCCCAACTTCTTGGTGTACTTGGTGGACTGGAAATCCTGCCTTCCATCCTGTAACGTTGAGGGGTGCATGAATCAATTGTATAGTTTTGTAAGGACTCCTTTAAACGTCCACTCATACTGGACACGGTTGACGTGCAGTACTGCCCGTGGAAACCACCCCATGGCCTCTCTGGCCAAGAACTCAGGCAGAACAAAGATTTGTTCTCGTTCCATACAGTCACCTCCATATAAGCACATGGCAAGATGGATGCATACATCCATCGCCCAATCCTCTAAGTCGCTGAACTTGGACGTGCCTGTGTAGGCACGAATATGCCTACTGTCTGCTTTATGCAGCTTCACCCCATCTGGTAACCATAAGGTCACACCCAGGGCATCATCGACTACTCAATGCAGGCAATCATGCATGGCTTCACGATGCATTCAAATGGCCTCCTGCTGACCTGGGGATCTAGTCGCCAAATCAGCAGCCTGGAGAAGTGACTTCCCTTGTCCACCCTGCAGAGGACGCCCCAAGCCTCCTCGACTGTGGGCATAATTGCTCTCATCTCAAGGAGTTGACCTAGGGCCGTCATCCTGGCTGTTACTAGGAGCATCACGTCTCGTGGCACCATCTCAATTGAGGAAGTCTCCTCGATCATGATCGTTGCGCCGCCCGGAAACTGGAGAAGCTTGATTCTCCTGGCCCTGCATGACAAATTGATGACGCATCTTGTCAATGGGCTTAGTGCCCTTGAATACAATGCCCTGATTGTCGATAAGGGACTGTCCCTTAGTCCTGAGGTCACCATTGCGCATACGTTGATACGCGACTCTGTCGCTCAACGTTTTGGCCATGGGCATATGCAGCATCACAGATGCCTTGCTCTCCACCTTGAGCACAGTACTATCGTGCCCATTCTGACCTGACATATCTGTCCTAAGGTCTCAGTTACGCATGTGTAGGGGCTCCTCACACCATCTTTGTCCTGCTGGAGTATAGAAAGTACTCACCGGTTTTATTTCGGGCACTTCCTGCACCCATGCTAGTGCCTCCACTAGCTCAATTCCAATGTCTTGATTGCAACGTGCCAAGCATTCCTCGGAAGTGTGGCTCCAGGAGGTTGAGGCCCCCAATTGCCTTGTGGCCTTCCGCTGCACATACATTTGCAGCTTAATAATGAGTACTCTCACCATCAAATCAGTATATTTTGTACTGAATACATTGGGCACTTCGTGCCCTTGTCACCTAAGTGCTACTATATGTGCTGACGCGTAGCGCTTGAGTCACGCTTGGGTGGTGTATTTCATCACCTCTGGGTGCAAATCCCAGAACACCTGCAATCGCACGGTGTATGCAGTTTTCAGCCGCTGCTTCTCTGCTCCAGCGTCATCATCACTTGATGACTCAATCGCCTCCTCTGGAAGCTCTACAACCTCCGGAGCTTTCTCCACTGCTGGCATGCATGGAAATCAGTTTTCTGCACGGGCTACTTCAGGACTTGCAGCCTCATCCAGTACCTCTTTTATGCAGGCTTCTGCTATCTTAGAGGGCATTGAGCCCGCTGCAGACCGCCTGGTCCCACTACTCCAGCTCAGAGGGATAGCTCTCCCAGTCCGTACCGCTGACTTAGTGTCTTCTGAGATACCATAGGCACCTGTTGACTGTCAGCCATCCTTAGGGGGCCCTTTTGAAGCTAGTCGGCTAGACTGTTGCAGTCCTCCTGGCAGCTGCATAACTGAGGGAGTTAATTCCCCTGGCATCTTGTCCTGGAGACGTTGCTGACTGTCCTGCTGTGAGCTTTCAGCTCTCCAGGCCTCGCTTTCATTCTTGGGCAAGTTGGTGCTCCGACCTCAGTCTCGAGCCTTGGGTCTTGCCTGACCCACATTGGATACTGACGTGTCCTGGGTGTCTGCTGGGTCTCCCCGTAGGTCGTGGGCATTCCGCCCGCCATCAGTGAAAACTGCAGGTATGGGATTACTCATCGATTCCCTGTTTAAAATTTGCATGGTGTGGCTGTGCAAGAAGCTCGAGAAGCTGATAGAGTTCTGTCAACAAACTCAGTGACTGATGTCGGGTGCTAGGCAATAGATCCTAGCTGGCAGATTCAAAAAAAATGTAACGAAGTTACGGGTTTGACAGAGCTTAGTGTGCATACAACACTGAATCAGACCAGACCGGTCTATTAATGATGTGGTGTACACAAGAAAAATAAGCTGCTTAGTAAGCAGCACATGTAACTAGATATAGTAAAGTAATTAATATTAATATTATATTATAATAAGTATAATATAATATCGACTATAGTAAGTAAAGCTATGTGGCCAACGCCACATAGCGAACTACGCTACAACGCACCACCAACCATTGCTGATAAAGCCGCATTATGGCAGGAATGTTTTGTGGCGCATCGGTGGCGCTGGTAGCCTTAGCGCGGTCAAATAGATAGGAAGCTTTGGCAAGAAAGTTAGGGAGGGCAGAAGGAGCAAAACCAGACATTCTGAAAAAGATGGGAAGAAAAACACGAGCAGAAGGCGACATCTAGAAAGGAGCTTATAAGGTGCCAGCAGCATTATATGTATCGTAGCGCAGTCAAATTAATGACAGTGTTTGACTGAGGACAGTCAATTTTTCAGTTGGAGGGAGATGATAGGCTTCTACTCAGACTGAGCGCATCAAGGAGCACATTACAGGCTTACAGACACAGGTCATACTCAAGACCCTAGCGATCCTCTTGAACACAGAAAACCACAGACCTTAGTGCTCAATTATAGGCGCTGGTTATCAGTCTAAACTACCACTACTAAGCCTTCAGCATATACCATTTATTGACCTTGGAGGATTAGGAGACCAAGGACTCAGGGTGCTAGCACAATGGCGGAGACACAACTTTGACCAAACTCCGATTAATTCCATAAAGGGGTTAGCATTAGGCACTGCCATTGGATGAGGCACTTTAATCAGAAGTCTAAAGAATCAGCAGCAACGGAACAGGATATACTCTAGCCCGCCATTCTATTCATCAAAAATTGATACCAGAATTAGCGCCAGCAGCAGAACTCACGGTGTCTGTCGAGGATTTTCCGACCATACCCCGCCAAGGCCTGGCCAATCAGAATTACACTAAAAAGTGAGCAGACTCCTACAAAGTTTAAGTCAGTTTAGAGTCGCTGTGGCCAATGGGCTATAACGCCATTGGTCACTGTTGCCCTATGTGTACTGGTCGCCGTTGACAGGTCGCCGTTAGCTACAACCACGAGGAGAGGCGCTAATTAGTAGCGCCACTAATGGTCTCATTTTAAAAATATAGTAGCGCATAGTATAAAAGATAGCTACTCTGGATGTACATAGCAACGAATCGTAACCTCTTGAGCACCCAAGTTACCCTTAGCATTCAAATCGCGCTAGCTTGCTCAGACTTTATTACTAAGTTGGGTGCTAGCCTTGTTTATCTCGTCTTCATCATTTACGGTGCCACCTACGGGCACACTACGCTGCACTACTTACCTTTTCCTCTATATCTCTGTGTAAACTACGATGCTTACCATTTGCCAGGTAGCATGCAAGGCGCTATCATCTAGCACGTCATTTTATCACCTTTGCTTGAGCACATTGGGACTCTGTCAGGACTCCTCATAACTACACACATCAAGCGCTGGAGACGGTGTTGCACTGCATATACGTCCAGCACACCCAACTACAGTTGGCGTCATCAGTGCTAAGTAGTGCCAGATGGCAGATCACAATGCTAAACTATCAATTCATCAAACCTGCTATCTGTCCAATATGCTAAGCAATGTCAGACACTAACAAGGCACTAAGCGCTGTCAGATGCCAAGGTTAAATGCCAAGCTATCCATTATTTCTGATTAATCATCAGCCTTCTTGCTAAGTGCTATCATCAGTAATTAATGCTATTTGTCAGTTGTCATTCTGTCTGCCATTAGTGCTATCATTGATTAGATCTGCTTTTTGTCGTACATAGCCATTAAATATTACTAAAATTAGTCAAATAGCACACACTAAAGTATCCTAAGCTGGTGCCATGTTGCCATGGCCTGCCATTGATGTGCTGATCCTGTATGGTGTTCTATCAGCATAGAATTCTGATATGGCTGTCTTACTTAATTACTAACTTGTGTGCACCAAACTTATTTTGTTATTAGAGTCAGTCTTCTGCTAAGAAAAAAGTTGTCATATATCAAATAAATGTGGCATATTCCATATCAGTAAGGTTTTGGAGTTGCTACAAATTGTGTAGCCACTTCCTAACTTGGTCTATTCACTGATCTTCTGTCTTTGCTTTGGTGTTTTATGGCACTGCAGAATATAGTAGGTTTTAGCTGTCTTCTTACAAGGGTCTGGGTTCCTCAACTATCTTTAGATTGTTAGATGGCTTAACAACATTATAGATACTGGCTGTATAAAAAGTTAATGGTGCCTCATATGGCTTAGATTGATATAGAACAATAGGATGTAGCCAAGTGGAGACTTATTGATTTTCATAAAGCAAGAGAATAGGTAATTGAATGATATAGATAAATCCATATAGTTGGTCAATCTAGTCATTAAATACTTTATTATGCTTTTGTCTAGCGCCTCATTTTTCTGGCTATCATAGATGTCATGATAATCTATCTAGCCCATAAAACGTGCTTTTTATATAAACTAACTCAAAGTGGAACATTAGTATTGCTACTACCCAGCAATTCATGCTAGTTAAAAGTTGGATGTTGGGATTCTGTAGCATTTTTTTAATGTAGTGTGCATCAATCTTGACAATTAGATTTTAGACTTCTATAAGGTATATGCATAGCATCTGAAATGATTGGAACAAGCCATATAACTCTAGCTTGGGCTGACTGTAGTGCAATTCTCTGTTGTTAAGAGTGATCAATCGAAAGCAATTGTAGCATCTAATTTTCTAATTTGTGCTATCATACTGATATAAGAAGAAGCTAACTGCAATATATGATGTGTCAACAGTGAGTATGATAGGATCAGCAGTAGTATAGTCAATTGATACCAGTGGCTTTGCTTCCTGTAGTGCTTTCACTAAGTCTTTTTGGGCACTAATTTGATTGGGTCCAAACTTGAAAGATACCCCTGAGTGGGTTAAGTGATTGAGAGCATGTGCTCTATGCATGAAATGATGAATGAACATGTGGAGGATGCCTACTGTGCTTAGAAAGGTGCAAACTTTAGAAAGATTATAGCAGACCCTCCATTTTTCAAAAAGTGCTAATTGGCTCTTTTCTGGGATCCTGCCTTCTAACATGCAGATATGGTTTAAAATTTTAAATTGTGGCATGCAAAAAACTAACTTATGATCTGAAAAAGTTCTGCCATAATATTTTATGTGCTGCAGTATTCAATTAACCAATTGAAAAAAGTCCTATAGCGCTATACAAATTTTAGGATTCTTCAGATGGACTTCAGGCTTGCCATCTACTAAGTGCCAATCTTTTGGTCTCTTAACACCTAAATTGTCAATAAAACTGAGCATGTGGTAAGGTATCTCAGGCTATAGAATAAATGTAATGTCATTGTAGAATATAGATACTGAGTTTGTTTATCCTATGGGAAGTGTAACTAGTCATAGTGCCTCAAATGGCATTTGAAATGTTATTAGATCTTGAGAGGAAGGGTGGATTAAGCACTTGTTGTAGCCAACATACAAGTCCAGAGTAGTGCCACAGATGTGTCTCACAAAAAACTCAGTGATGTGATTGGAAAAGGACAGTATCTCTGAATGATGAATTGTGACTTTATTTAACAGCTCCAAACTGTGAACTATACATAGCTTCCTATTTTTCTTGAGTATGCAAAACCACTTAGATCAGTAAATATGCCAGCTGCTATCTTGGAGCAAATAATTTGACAGACTTTGGCTTCTATTCCTAGAAGGATAAGTCAATTATGCTTGGTCCATGGTACGTGGGGTATAGTCAGTATAACCACTGATGGAAAAAAGTCAGTTCTTATTTACTGTGCTCTGAGTCCTTCCAAGCAAATGCCTCATTTTGTTTTTGCATAATATTGACTAATATATTCAGTTCTGCCATTGATAGGAATCCTGTATTGTGGGTACTAAGAAATAGCACCTTTTATTCTGCCATAAATTGTTCTATTGGTTCAAAAGGTGCTGGATTTGGATTGAGTTTGGGAAGGGTTACTAACAGATTGCTGATTATTTTTCTTTCAATGCAAAATTTCTCAGATACGGTGCTCACTACTGGTTTTGTTTTCAGTGCTATGGGCTTATACTTTTTTTTGATCTAAATCCCTTTGCACTTAGGGATACTATTGTTAGCAAACAAATTATAAGTAGAATTCTGGTTTCTAGCAAAACTGAATATTAAAGAATTTTTAGAATTGGGAGTAGAAACAAATTAAGTGTCTGTCAAAAGGTTTTCAGTAATATCTGAAGCTGTGAGGTATAAATACGATAGAGCTTTGCTAGTAAGCGACAAAGAGGAATTTAAGATTTTGTAGGCTAAAGAAGTATGTGATATAAGAATTACTTGCCCAGTCTGATGATTATAGTCCAAAATAAGTGCTTTATCTTCATAGTCCTCATCACTCATCTCCTCAATGGTGCTGAAGAACACTTGCAAGGGTTGTCTGTAATGTAGGGGTGTTGCTTAGGCCTAGGCTTCTGAAATTTGCCTCAGGAGAATGTTGGTACCATTATTCTAACTCTGAAATTAAAGTCGCTAATAGTTAGCATTATTTCATCCTCAGATGTCATCTTGACTACTGATTTCACTGACGTGTCAAAGGGTCTTCTTAATAATAAATCATATGCAGGCAATCTGAGAATATAAATTTGCAGATAAAAAGTTAGATTGCCAATAGCACAAGGAACATTCCAAGCCATATCTAGAAATTAATCAATAGTACTCTTAGCGCTCTGTATATTAAGAATGATTGTAGAGTTGTATATGATGCCAAACTTGTTAGTGACATCAGCAGCCATTAAAATAATCTGTGCTCCACTATTTACAATAACCTCTAGCTCACTTATCCTGTCTACTGTTAACATAATCAAACAAATAGCATAAGAGTGTTGTGTGATTGTGAAAATAGCAGGATTGTCATCACATTTTAGTGACTTCAAGTAGGTCTCGATTGGGTCTACTGACATAGCTTCTTTAGGTGGTTCTATTATTTCCACTGTTTTTGCTGTCTCTGTCGCTATAGCCTCTGTGATATATGCAAATCCTGGTAGTGCATTGTTATATTCTTCCACTACTGTTATATTGTTAGCTACATTTTGTCAAGGGGTAACTGCTGTATACATCTGATTTCTAACATTGGGCACCATACTGCATAATTCTCTAACTAATAGTATGACCTGGCTTTTCATAATGCAATCAAAGACTTCCTTAGACTTTTCTAGGTCACAAATAGGCACTGTCATGCAATAGCCTTCCATAGGTTTGTCTGGTGCTTCAAAATTACAGTTGATGGGTAGGGCATAGTTATCTGCTGGACCTGAATAAGAATGCATCAGAAGCTTGGTTACAATAGGTGCCTGGTTCAAAAAAAATGCATCATCCTTAGCGCTAGAAGTCAAGGGTTTTGCTGGTGTTGTGTTTGTTGTAGCTCCTGAGGGCCTATAATTCTTTAATGGCTGTTTACTCTTTTTGAGCTCTATCCTGTCAAAAATCTGGTTCTTAAGCAACTTTAACTCCCTTTTTAACATTTCAATTCTTTTCTCTCATGACAATGTAGGTTGCTCATTAACAGCATTAAGCTGGAGTACCTCATGTATTAGCGTCTGTTGAGAAGTTGTTTTTGTCTCAGTTAAAGTTGAGCTGTTAGATTTCTTGACACTAAATTTCTGGAGTTGCAATAGTGCCATTTGTCAATGCACTCTTGAAACATCTTGTATTTGGGATAATTAGAGATGTTAACACCTGAAGGCAGGACTATTTTACCATCTGTGCCATGGCATGCTTTTTCTTGGTGGAGATACTGCTTGAGGATAGTGCAGCAACCTTTAATCATAGTATGTCCTGCTTCTTCACAGAAATGACACAGTCCCATCTGCATGTTGTTCTTAGACACTGTAAAACTGGTTGAGATTAGAGTTTCTAGCTTATTCATAATATTGGCGACTGCAGTGTTAATGGTATTCTCCAGATCTTCTTTTTTGACAAACTCATTGCAGTCATTAGTGGTGCTAGATGCTGGCAACCCCACTGTAGGTGCCATCCCTCCATTGTCATGCTAACAGATCACTGAAAAGGTATACTCATATCTGTTTCTTTTAGCATCTACTTGTCTGCATTCACTTGCCTGCCTCAAAGACCTTATCTATATCATAGAGTTTCTCCAGATGATGTTCAGACATAAGGATCTCCAGTCAGCATGCTATCCTAATCCACAGTAATGTCAGTATCCCTTGTTGGAACAGTTGTCACTTCTCATTCCAATATAACTTCCCATTCTATACTAGCCACCTTGCTATTTGCTGGAAATTACAATGATAAGTAAATAGCATTTCCAGAGTATGAATTTCTGATGCAAAGGTATCCTGTACCAACTTCTGAATTTCCATTACCATGTAGCATGTAGCTTCTTTGGTGCCAGGATATAAGCAAATAATTGCCTTCTTCCACCCTTTATAAGTGAATAGTTTTGGCACTGGTTCGTCTGTTAATCCTTGAAACTTGGTTAAACCTGTCTATGATTTGGCAGTATTGTAAAAAATATATCTAGCAGCATACTCCTTCATCTGTGTGTTGTCTGTGACATAACAGTCATATAGCAAGTACTCCAATTCTCTAAAATATTGTGTTAACTCATGAGGCTTTGTTTTGTTTCATTTTGGTGAAGAGAAATAGTTTCTGAGAGGCATGTGCTGGATATTTGCCTGCTCCATGATGGCTGGAGTGCCTGCTGAAGTAGAAATAGTAGTAGTAGTGCTAGTGTCACTTAGCATTGATGCAGTAGGTATGGGTTTGAGTAATTCCAAATTGCTAAGTTCTGGTGACAACAACCTAGATAACTCTTCTAGAGGTATTAGCAATATGTAGTTCTCACCTGCTAGGTATTTGAAAGGTCAGGAGAATGAGAAAAAGCTTTCAGCTAAGCTATCTGGTGCTGCCTTAAGCTCCTGATCTAGGGTCTGTCTTGGTAGTACACCTGGTAAATGTGAGGAATTAGTAGTATTTTGTTCAACTATGCTCTCCAACAGGAGGCAGCACTGTCACTGAGCTCAAGTTTTCAGCAGAATTCTGTCTTAATGAAAACCCTCTGCAGTGGGCTCCAAAATGATGATGCCAACTGTGGTTGAGTGTGCTGGATGTCATGCAGTACAATGCTGTCTCCAGCACCTGGCATGCATAGTTGTGAGGAGTCCCAACAGAGTCCTGGTGTGTTTAAGTAGATGTGATAAGACATTGTGCTAAATAATAGCACTTTCAATGCTACCTAGCCAACTGTAAGTGCAATAATCTAGACAGGAATATTGAAAAGAGAAAGGATAGCACAATGTAATGTGCCTGTAGGTGGCACTGTAAAGGATGACAATAATAAAGACAAGGCTAGCACTCAACCAAATAACAAAGTTGGGCCAAGCTAGCACAATTTGAATGCTAAGTGTAACTGGGTGCTCAAAGGGTTATGATTCATTGTTATATATATGCAGAGTAGCTATCTTTTATACTACATGCTACTGTATTTTTGAAATAAGTCCATTTGCAATGCTACCAATTGGCACCTCTCCTCATGGTTACAGTTAATGGCAACCTGTCAACAGCAACCAGCACACATAAGTGACAGCAACCAATAATGTTATAGCCCATTGGCCACAGTGACTCTAAACTGACTTAAAATTATATAAGTCTGCTCACTTTTAGTGTAATTCCGATTGGCCAGGCCTCTCTGAAGTATGGTCAGAAAATCTTTGACAGATGCCATGAGCTCTAATGTCAGCGCTAAACATTGTATCAATTCTTGATAGGTAAAAATGTCAGGTTAGAATATATCCTGTTCCATCATTGTTGATTCTTTAGACTTCTGATTGAGGTGCCTCATCAAATGGCAGCGCCTAATGCTAACCCCTTTTTAGAACTGATTGGGGTTTGGTCAGAGTCACCTCCCCACCATTGTGCTAGCACTTTAAGTCCTGGACCTCCTAAATCTTTGAAGTCAATAGATGGTGTATGCTGAAAAACTAATAGTAGTGGTTGAGACTGATAAGTAACCCTGTAGAAGAGCACCAAGGCCAGAGGTGTCCTGTATCCAAGAGGATTGCTAGAGTCTCCAGTATATTAAGTATCGGTAGGCCTATAGTGCCCCTTGATGTGCTCAGTCTGAGTAGAAGCCTATCATCATCACAAGAACCTTAGGTAGAGGAAAATCCTGGTGGAGGTGTGAGCTAGGGGCAGTTTGTCTGTGGCAGTCCTCTTTTGACTTGTAGGTCAGATGACAAGGAGGTATATCTAATTTTTCTTTTCTCCAACCATGAAGGTGTGTTTTGCCAGATCTCTAAAGGTGGCTTTTCTGTAAGGGCAACCTCTAGAGGCTGTGGCTCAGTCACACAGCTGGCAGAGGGAGATCCAAAGTGTA
>QGOA01016785.1:0-11482 GCA_003313075.1 Termitomyces sp. MG16
ATTTATTTTGCGTCTTTCAAAAAAAAAAAAATTGTATACTTTACATTTATCTATGTACTTTTTTCTGTACTTCTATTTTGAATTGTTCTGACAGTACTTTTTAAATATGCCTATTATGTATAAACTCATAGTGTCAATGACTATAGACAAAAATTTTGGTTTTGGCCTAGCCCAGTGAGTAGCATAGGCAAGCATGGCACTAGAACTGCACCCAATGTTTACACTCGTATGATTGTTACTGGAAAAGCTGGAGCATATTCTGGGAGGGCCTATATGGCCTGTCCTAAGCCCCGACGTGTGTATGATAAGATTAAACACTAATATACAAAGGGTGTGGAGTGGTGGGTAGATACAAACAGACACTATTTAACTCAAATCTGTGTTTGGGTCATCTAGGATGATCCTCCCTTCTGAAAAGATGTGCTTACCTAGAGAGTGATCGTTGAGGTGAGACTCCCTTGGGGATACATCTCACTTGTGACCACTCTCAAGAAGTTTTATGTGACCACAGGTAACCTCTGAGATGTCCTCATTGGTCACATAAAAACACTTGTTTTAATAGCCACCAATGTTTACACTTATACGATTGTTACTGGAAAAGCTGGAGCACGTTCTGGGAGGGCCTATATGGCCTGTCCCAAGCCCCAACACATGTATGATAAGATTAAACACTAATATACAATGCTGCCAACTGCTAATACCCTAAAAGATGAATTGAGATGATGAATGTAAGGCATTTTTCTTTTCTTTTTTTATTTGTAAATATATTTTTTTTTCTTTTATTTGTGAATATTCTTTTTTTTTCTTTTTTTATTTGTGAATAATTTTTTTTTTCTTTTCTTTTATTCGTGAATATTCTTTTTTTTCTTCTTTTCTTTCTTATGAATTATTATTATTATTTTTGTTTTCTTTTTCATGAATTACCAATTTTTTTTTAATAACATTGAGCGAGATTGTTCGACGCTGCATGATTTTGGCACGAAGCCATTGCATGAATGATTATAGGGTTTTTCCTAATATAGCATTGAAAAGCTTTTGAGGACCAATGCCTGGTAGCCTGGATCAAGTGTGGAGCAATGCCTGCCTCTGCAAGAAAAGTGGCACCACCTGCCCTCATAGATTGTCCCGCTATTGACGTCAGGAAGAATTTTCTCAAGTGTGTGATGAAAAAGGAGCGAGTTGGTTGCTTGCCATTGCTCATAAGCCATAACTCCCAACACAGTGGGAACTTAGAGACACAACTTTGAAGGTAAATGGAGAAGTATTTATGGAGGTCTGCAGGGTGATTGGTTTTAAGAATGACAATGTGATTGCCTTCGAAGTAAGCATCAGATTTTGTGCAGAGAGTAAGAACTTGAAACGGTTGTGAAAGATTTTGACGATGATAGGCTTCTACTCAGGCTGAGCGCATCAAGGGACATTATAGGCCAACCAACACTTGACACACTGGAGACTCTAGTGACCAGCTTGAGTACAGAGCAGCCCTAGCTCTGTCGCTCTATTACAGGACTTATCCATTTACCCTAGTCACCAGTTACCAGGCCTTCAGTACACCCCATTCACTTATATCAAGGATAAAGAAGGCTCAGAATGTATAGCACTAACACGATGGCAGGAAGGGACTCTAACTAAACCCCGATCACTTTCAGAAGGAGTCAGTAGTAGTCGCTGCCATTTGTCGACGCACTTCAATCAGAAGTCTAAAGGAATTAATAACGACGACACAGGATATACTTATACCCGACGGCTAGACTTGTCAGGAACTAGTATAATGAGTAGCGCTGACATTAGCGCTCATGGCATCTGTCGAGGATTTTTTGACCATACCCTGGAACCGCCTGACCAATTGGAGTTATAATAAAAGTGAGCAGACCTGTATAAATTCTAAGTCAATGTAGAGTCGCTGTTGGTCGCCATGGGTCATAATGCCGTTGGTTGCCGTCAAGCATGTGCAAAAGGTCGCCATTGACAGGTCACTGTTAGAGGGAACCATGAGGAGAGGCACTAGGAGGTAGCGCCGCAGATGGACTTTCTATCTTGGCAAACACAGTAGCACATAGTATATAAGATAGCTACATTACATGTAAATAACAACAAATCGTACCCTCTTGAGTCCCAAGTTACTCTTAGCATTCAAACTGCATTAGCTTTGCCTGACTTCATCACTAAGTCAGATGCTAGCCTCGTCTATATCATCTTCCTCGCTTACAGTGCCACCTACAGGCACATTACGCTGCACTCCTTGTTTTTCTTCTATATCACTGCTTAAACTAAGACGCTTACTACCTACTAGATAGCATCCAAGACGCTGTAATCTAGTGCATCTTCCTACCACCTCTGCTTGAGCACACCGGGACCTTGTTGGGACTCCTCAAAACTACGAATGCCAAGCGCTGGAAATGGCATTGTACTGCGTATACATCCAGCACACCCAACCACAGTTGGCGTCATCATTTTGGAGCCCACCATGAGAGGTTCTTCTGAGACAAAATTCTGCCAGAAACTCGAGCCCAATGACAGCACCACCTCCTTTTGGAGAGCGCTTTTGAACCAAGCACTACTGATTCACCACATTTACCAGGCACGCTACCAAGACAGACTTTAGACCAGAAGCTTGAGGCCGCCCCGGACAGCCTAGCTGAAAGTTTCTTCCCTTTCTTCCGACCTTTTGAGTATTTAGCAGGCAAAAACCATACACTGCTTACTCCTCTAGAAGAGTTATCTAGGTCATTATCGCCAGAACCTAGTGACTCAGAACTAACCAAACCTGTATCTACTACATCGACTCCAAGCAACACAAGTACCTGCCAATATGGAGCAGCTGAATAACCAGCGCATGCCACCCAGAAACCATTTCTCATCACCAAAATGAGACAAAACGAAGCCCTGTGAATTAACGCAGTATTTCAAGGAGTTGGAATATTTACTACGTGACTGCTGCATGACAGACGATACTCAGATGAAGGAATACGCTGCCAGATACGTCTCATACGATACAGCTGAATCATGGATGGGTTTAAAAGAGTTTCAAGGACTTACTGATGACACAGTGCCAAGGCCTTTTACCTATAATGAATGGAAGAAGGCTATCATTCATTTATATTCCGGTGCTGAGGAAGCTACATGCTATATGGTAATGAAAATCCAGAAGCTAGTACAGGACACCTTTGCAGCAGGAATCTATACTCTAGGAGCGTTATCAACTTATTATTGTGATTTCCAGCAGATAGCAAGATGGCTCGTCCAGAATGGGAAGCTGTATAGAAACGAGGAATGTCGGCTGTTCCAACAGGGCTTCCCAACCTCGTTGTTGAACTAAGATTGTGCGATGATTGGAGATTATTATGCATGACCATCACTCTGAGGAACCTTACAACATAGAAAAAGTCTTTGAGGCAGAAAAGTGGGTTTTAAAAGGCACAGACATGGGTATACCCTTACAGCAACCTGGCGTGGACCATGGAGGAATGGCACCTAAATTAGAGTTGCCAGCTCCTAGCACCGCAAATAACTGGAACAGGTTCGTCAAGAAGGAGGATTTAGAAAATGCTGTTAACAACATGGTCGCTAGCGTTATGAATAAATTGGAGACCTTGATCTCGGCTAGTCTCTCAGCGCCTAGAAGCAACGTACAGATGGGTTTTTGTTATTTCTGTGGCGAGGCAGGACACACCATAACCAGGGGTCGATGCACTATTCTTGAACAGTATTTGCAACAAGGGAAAGCGCGCCATGGGATAGATGGAAAACTAGTCTTACCTTTGGGTGCTAACATTCCCCTTTATTCAGAGCATAAGACTTTCCAGGGATGTATTGACGAGTGGCACCGTTGAAACCTCAGGAACATAACAACAGGAAACTTGAATAGTACAGCAACAAACAAAGCAGAAGCGACTCCTCAACAAGCGCTAATTCATAAAATACTCCAGTTGAACGCTGTTAGCAAACAGCCTACGTTGTCACGCAAAGAAAGGATTGAAACCCTGGAAAGGAAATTGAAGTTGCTGAAGAATCAGGTCTTTGATGGGGTGGAAATAAGAAAGAGCAAGCAGCCATTAAAAGACTATAGGCCCTCAGATGCAATGACAGACCCCGCGTCAGCAAAAGCTTCAACTTCTAACGCTAACGACGACGCACCAGAAGCAACTAAAGCGCCAGCTGCTACAAAGCCACCGCTGCATCTTTATGTGGGCCTTGGAGGCAACTATGCCCCACCCCTCAACTTTGGAATGCCAGACAAGCCTATGGGGGGATATCGACCCATGGCACCTATATTTGACCTAGAAAAGTCCAAGATAGTTTTTGATCACATCATGCAGAGCCAGGTCACGCTATTGGTAGGAGAGTTATGCAGTGTGGCACCAGACATCAGGAATCAGATGTGTACCGCTGTTACACCTCGCCGCAACATAGCTAACAATGTAATGATGATAGATGAATGCGACGATGTGCTACCTGGATTTGTGTACATAACAGAGACGGTAGCACTGGAAATCAAAGAAGAGGCTGCCCCCTCAAAGAAGCTACGTCCATTGACCCAGTCAAAACCTATCTCAAATCGCTAAGATCTAGCAACAATCTGGCCATTCTTACCGTAGCCCAGGATTCTCATGCAATTCGCTCAATCATGTTGACAGTTGATGGAAAAAGCAAGATAGAGTCTATTGTGGACAGCGGATCACAAATTATTTCAATGGCTGCCAATGTAGCTAACAAACTGGGCATCATTTACGACCCAACCATCATCCTTAATATGCAGAGCGCTAACGGCACCATTGACCGATCCTTAGGAATGGCCTGGAACGTGCCATGTGCTATTGGCAACCTTACATTCTATTTGCAAATTCACATACTTAGATCACCTGCATATGACTTACTTTTGGGAAGGCCCTTTGACGTGTTAGCAAGATCCGTGGTTAAGACGACGTCCAAAGAAGAAACAACACTAACTATTAGCGACCATAACTCTGGGGTCAGGAGAATGGTACCGACATTCCCCCAAGGAAAATTCCAGAAGCCAGGACCAAGGAAGCGACCTTACGTTAGCGACGATCCTTGCGAGTGTTTTCCGGCACCATTGAGGAGATGAGTGATGAGGATCATGGAGATGAAGCGCTTATCTTGGACTATAATCATTGGACTGGGCAAGTAACCCTTATATCACATACCCCTTTAGCCTCTGAAGTTTTGAACTCTTCTACTTCACTTACTAGCAAAGCTTTATCATACTTATACCTCACCACGTCTGATATTACTGAAAATCTTTTGACAGACACTTATTTTGTTTCTACACTTGATTTTAAAGAACCTTTGATATCTGGTTTCGCTAGAAACCCAAGTTCCATTTATAATACGTTTGCTAACAACAGTACTCTGAAGCACAAAGGGGTTCAGGTTAAAAAGAAGTACAAGCCAGTAGCGCTTAAAACGAAACTGGTAGCGAGTAGCGTACCTGAGGAATTTCGCATCGAGCAAAAAATTATTGGCAATCCGTTAGCTACCCTTCCTGAACTTAATCTGAATCTGCCACCCTTCGAACCGACAGGACGATTTATGGAGGAACGACGGGCACTATTTCTTAGCGCCCACAATACCGGTTTTTTATCAATGGCAGAAATGGACGTATTGGTCGACATCATGCAAAAACAGAATGAGGCGTTCGCTTGGGAGGATTCAGAATGCGGTAAACTCAGAACTGACTTCTTTCCACCAGTAGTTATACCAACAATACCTCATGTACCCTGGACCGAGTATAACTGACCTATACCGCTGGGCATTGAGGCTGAAGTTTGTCAAATTATTTGTTCCAAAATAGTGGCAGGAGTTTATGAGCCTTTCAATTTGGCCTACCGATCAAGATGGTTTTGTATACTAAAGAAAAATGAGAAGCTATGTATAGTCCACAGCCTACAACCACTAAACAAAGTCACAATTCATCATTCAGGGGTACTACCCTTTCCCAATCACATCGCTGAATCTTTCACAGGATGAATATGTGGTACTACCCTGGATTTGTACGTTGGCTATGATAAGTGTTTGATCCATCCTTCTTCTCGTGATTTAACAACATTTCAAACACCGTTCAGAGCGCTACAACTATGGTGCTGGGCACTTAGTCAGCGCTACTTTTGTACAGCGGCCAAATTGGGGGTTCAAAAAAATTTTCTTGGCAAGGTCGGGCTACATAGCAATACACGATTTGTTGGTAGACATTGGAAATTGAACTTGACACATTTTTCCACCTACATGATATGTCGGAAGGCTCTCAAGACTGCAGCGGCTCATGCTCGTGAAGGACAAGCCAAAGAAAGCCATTGTGAACTCAATTTTATTGAGTTCTTCTGGGGTGCTGTCAAAAGATATCTCCGTGTTCACTGTGATTATACATTTGCAACGTTACAAGAAAATATGCCCAAGGCATTGGAATCGGTATCTATTTCAACTATTCAAAAATGGGAACATTGGATGAAAAGGTGGATGGAAGCATATAGAGGAGGTCTGGGAGCAAAGAAAGCACAAATTCAAGTTTAAAAATTCAGTTCAGCACAGTATACATCACATAGAAGGATTCCAGAGAGAGTCGCAGCAGCTCTCGATGTATAGATTACTATATATGGTAGGACCCTTTTTTACCATATATGGTAGGTGGCCAAATTGAAGTCGAATAAAAAATCTATCTCTATCAATTTGAAGAATTTTGAAAATCTGTCTTGAGGTTTTATTCCTTTTATAAAACAATGCATTTTGGCAAGAGGAATAAAAAATCAGATAAATTCTCAGAGGTATGACTTTGGTTGTACAAAAGTAGCGGTGACTAAGCACCCAGCACCATAGTGACACTTCCTATTGGATGGATGAACTCAGTACCTATATTCCACGATGACATTACGTTTATTCTCTAACCCAAAATACCCCACCATATGCTCAGTTTTATAGATGACGTAGGAGTTAAAGGCCCAAAGGATTGGCATCTTGTGAATGGCGAGCCCGAGATGCACCCAGAAAATCTCAATATCCGCATGGTGCTATGGGATTTTTTCCAACTGGTTAATTGAGTGCTCCAGCGTATGAAGTATTGTGGCGGAATGTTTTCAGGACATAAACTGGTTCTTTGCATGCCGCAATTTAAAATTTTAGGGCACGTCTGCACACCAGAAGGCAGGATCCCAGAGGTGAGCTGATTAGCGCTTCTGGAGAAATGGGGAATCTGTCATAACCTCTCGGAAGTCTGCGCATTTCTGGGCACTGTAGGCGTCCTTTGCATGTTCATTCACCATTTTTCACATCGCGTGCATGCTTTTAATTGCTTAACTCAATCTGGGGTCCCCTTTGAATTTGAACCTGATCAAATTAACGCCCAAAAGGATTTAGTCAAAGCGCTACAGGAAGCGAAGCCCTTGGTGCCCATTGACTATGCTACCACCGATCTGGTCATCCTTGCCGTTGACACTTCATACATTGCTGTTGGCTTCTTTCTGTGTCAGTACAACAGCTTGAATTGCAAGAGTAGGCACTACAACCGTTTTGGGTCGATTACCCTTAACGACAAAGAATCACGCTATAGTCAGTCTAAGCTGGAGTTATATGGCTTATTTCGGTCATTCCAGGCACTGCGCATGTACCTTATTGGGGTTCAAAATCTGATTGTCGAGGTTGACGCACGCTATATTAAAGAAATGCTCCAGAATCCCGATATTCAACCTTCTGCCAGTATGAATCGCTGGGTAGTGGCAATATTAATATTCCACTTTGAGTTAGTACATGTAAAAAGTGCATTTCATGGGCCAGATAGATTATCAAGACAGCCTAGACAGCCGGAGGATGAAGTGCTAGACAATAGCAACAATGACGTATTTGACAACTGGATCGACCGACTGCATGGTTTTGTACATATCATCCAACTGCTTATTCTGGTGCTTCGCGAAGATCAGCCAGTCTCTACTTGGCTACATCCTATTGTTCTGTACCAACTGAAACCGTATTAGGCACCATTAACTTTTTACATGGCCAGTATCTATAATGTTGCTAAGCCATCTAATGATCTAAAGATAGTTGAGGAACCCAGACCCTTGTGGGAAGACAGTCAAAACCTACCGTATTCAGCAGTACCTCGAAGCGCCAAAGCTAAGTCAGAAGATCAGCGAGTCGACCAGGTTAGGAAGTGCCTACAGGATTTGCAATGACCATCAGACCTTACAGATACAGAATACGCCACATTCATTCGATACGCAACAACTTTTGTCATAATTGAAGATCGGCTTTGGTGATGAAATAAAAGTGGCGCCCACAAATTAGTAATCAAACCTGGCGGTCAAATCAGAATTTTACGTGCTATGCACAATGATTTAGGACATTGGGGACTCTACGTGACGAGGGCGAACCTATTGGAGCGTTTCTGGTGGCCTCAAGTTAGCACTGACATTGCATGGTACATTCGCACCTGTCATCTTTGCCAAATCCAGCAGACATGCCAAGTTCTTATTCCTCCAACAGTAGCAACTCCAGCACCGTTGTTCGGAAAGATATATACCGACACTATGCATATGTCCAAGTCAGGATGCTATAAGTACATCATCCAAGGAAGGTGTTCTTTGATACATTGGCTGGAGTTTCATATGCTCCAGCGAGAAAATACAGACGCTATAGCTAAATGGCTCTTCGAGGATGTTATTTGCAGATGGGGAGCCCTTCACAAGATTGTGACAGACAATGGAGCGCCTATAGTCAAGGCACTTATCTATCTCACGAAGAAATACAATATACAGCACATTTGGGTCTCTGGATACAACAAACGCACTAACAGTATCATAGAAAGGCCGCATTTTGATGTCCAACAGGTGCTATTCAAGGCGGTAGATAGTGACGAAAGCCGCTGGAGTGAAGCGACTTACTTGGTCTTTTGGTCTGAGCGGGTTACCATACAAAAAAGGATGGGCTGTTCTCCTTACTATGCTGCAACTGGCACCCATCCCCTGCTCCCAGCTGACATAGTGAAAGCGACTTATTTGCAACCCCCACCAAATTCACTATTGGCTTCTATGGATATGATCGCTAGACGAGCGATAGATTTGCAGCACCAAATGGAAGACCTCGAACACTTACACAAAACCGTATTCCAGGCTCGTCGCCAAGCGGCGCTACAATTCAAAAATGAGCATAGTGTCACTGTAAGGGACTATAACTTTACAACAGGAACCCTGGTCCTTATGAGGAACTCGAAAATTGAGGTAACATACAACAAAAAGATGCGACCGCGATACCTGGGACCACTCATAGTAGTTTCCCAGAACAGGGGAGGAGCCTACATGCTTTGTAAATTGGATGGCTCAGTTTTGCATCGACTGGTAGCGGCGTTCCGACTCATTCTCTACTTAGCACGTAAACACATTCCCTTGCCTTTGTCGGCGCTGGATATTGACACTGCTAAACTTCGAGAGCTAGAGGAGACCAAACTCGTGAACAATGACAAAGTCACACCAGAAGAAGAAGACGATCAGTAATGGGATATGATGGGATAAGGCGCTGAACCTTAGCGCCTTGCACCTCACTTATGAAAAGAACAACAACACATAAATAATCATACTATTCAAGACTATGAAACTGATGATAATCGACAAATTGGCTACATTAGGCTCTACGGTGAGGACCCCTGACAAATCCCTCAGAGTGCCTAGGATGCTGCCTGTGGTGAAGTTGCATGGGAGAAGGAGGCGGTGCAGGGGGGAGGATAGGCGATGGAGTGGAGGAAAAGGTCTCTGGGGGAAAGGTAGAAAAGCTGGGTAGAGAATCATTCATGGAGGCAGGAGGCACTCCAGCTCTGAAGCGAGGAGCTAGAGGCATAAAGGGGATAATGACACGCTCAAGCATGGCGGCACAAACGTCCTCAGTAATCAGGTCTGGCAAGGCCAACCACTTCAACGTCTGAGGAAACAGGGGGTTAGTGAACCAGAGAGTATGAACAGAAAAGGGGGAGGGGAACTAACAATGTTATCCGTTTCAAGGAGTAGGAACTCCAAGCACCGTTGGCTACCAGAAACAGAAGGCTGGAGGGACATGTAAGAAGGTACTTAACCAAGCTGCTTGTAGAAACTTACCGCGTTGGGATGCTGCTTGGTCTCCACAAGCCACTCCTGGATTATAGCCAGAAGTAACCGGTAGCGCTGAATCAGGGTAAGGATGTTGCCATTGTGGTGTCAAATACCACCTGGAGGCAGGCGGGCAAAGAACATCTCGAGGCAATCTAAAACCTCGGGACGATAGACGGGGGTAGTATCTTGGATAAGGAAAAAGGGAGTAGACATTCTGCGGAGCCTGACAACACTAGGCCCGGAAATCTCAGATATATACCTAGCGACATTATGCAGGGTTGAAGGGACTTAGGAAACAGAACTTATGCGGCACCGTCACAAGGACGTGACAACAATGATATATTTTATAAATCTATGGCAGGAGAAGCAAAAGCTGGGAATATATTAGGCTGGTGGTGCTGCAAAGAAGATGGGATCACCTCACTCAAACAACATGGGGGGGAAAAAACAGACACACAACAAGTCAAGAAGGGCTGAACCAAGAAATACGCTTGCTCACAACCGCCGGCCCCTCGAGTGGACCATGAAAAAGGCGAGCGCTGATATACTTGCAAGGGGACTGGGAGCAAAAAGCCGTTGGACACGGAAGAAGGAGAGGTGATGGCTTAGTAACTAACCAGGTAATAGCTTTCCTTCATCAAAAGTTGAAGACGATCTGCAGTGTCTTCAGTGGCGATTTCCTGGATTTGGACGACTATCAGAAGGGCACTGTAGTGCACCAAGAATAGCAATACATGCACATGGAAAGCTTGACTCCAAGTGGCCTCTATACCGAAACGTGTTAATGGGGATGCGTCTCCCCATATTTCACAAGCAGCCTGCAGAAGCTGGCAGCGACGACCCAACTCAACCACTTCGTCGGCCAACTTAGAAATGCCCTTGGGAGGGTAGTGATGAAAGAACGAAGTGGCCCAGTCCAGAAAGGTGGGAGGGTCCATGGTGATATAGGCGCGATCACAGCTTCGAGTCCACACGCAACCAGATGGGGTGGCCATTGTGAAGACTGATGGAATCGAGTTGATGCATAAGTAATTTATAGGACACGGGAAGCATTTCGACTAGCGAGAGCATGGGAGGACTTTTTTCAAGGAGCCAGGACCCTAACGGAAGTGCTAGCCAATCAGAAGCATTTAACTTATTCTGGGACCATCCAAAAATGGAATTGACATTTGATGCTTAGCGCTTACTCACATCAACACTAAAAGGACATAAGCGATCACTGGTTTTCTATTTCTTTATACGCTCTACTTCTTGCATGGATCCGCTTATTTATTTTCAGACAGTACCCATTTTCTACTTAGGCTGGCGCAGTAATGGCTATTGGACCACGTCGGTGATAGGACCCTATACAGGTTAGGCGCATCAACGGCAGGCTCGGCACCGGCTCCGGAAAC